>SZWC01002061.1:160699-170572 GCA_023375785.1 Penium margaritaceum | reverse complement strand
GGGGGGGGGGGGCTAGATGGGTAAGAAGGCAAAGGTGACCGGGTGAAAGAAAGGGCAAGGGTGAACGGGGAAGGAGGAGAGAGGTCAAGACAGGGTACGAGGGCGGACGAAGAGGGGGGAAGGGGGGGCAAGCGACAGGCAAAAGCGCGAGTAGTACGGGAGCGAGTGTGAGAGGAGACTGGGGAAGGAGGAGGGGGGGTGTCCAACACGGGGCCAGAAAGGGGAGGAGAGGTGGAGGGGGGTGGGGAAAGAGGTGGAGGGGAGAGGAGGGGAGGGGAGGAAGAGGAAAGGGGGTGAGCGAGAACTACGGGAGGAGGCGGCGGGAGGGTGGGAGGTTGGGCCCAAGCGGCATGCTCGAGCATCCAAGACGAGGGTCAAGGGTGTGACGATGTAGCATGGGGGGGCGGGGGAGGAGAAGAGCGAAGATCCGGGGAAGCCAAGGGTGGAGAGGGGCGTGGGGAGGGAACACAAAGGGAAGGAAGGCTGTCACAAGCAAGGACACTAAGGAGGGGAGGCAAGGGCGGGAGATGATTGATCGGCGGTGCAGACGGGGTAGAGGGACGAGATGAAAGGGGACCGTGGATTTGGAGGTCACGGGAGGAACTACCGGGAACCGGGGAGAGCAGAGCATCGTTGTTGGGGATGTCCTTGATGGAGATGAGGATGGGGTCAGGGCACCGTGCAGGGACAAGCACACGGGGAGAAACAAGGGCCTAGGTAGCGGTCAGAGCGGGAGGAACGAGTGAAGGCACAGGCGGGAATCAAGGAGGAGGGGAAACTGGGGAGGGGAGGAGGGGAGGGAGGAGGGAGACAGACGGCGGGCCGCTGTGAACATGCGACAGAAGCAAGGGAGGAGGGAGAGACACAAGAGGCGCAGAAGGAGGAGGTGGAGGGGGCACAGAGGTGGTCGTCGGATACAAAAGGGGTGTGGAGGATGCGAGTAAAGAGGAGGGAGCTTGGGGAATGATGGGAATGGGAGGAGGAGAAGGTGAGGGAGGCAAGGCTTTGGCCGATGGGGTCGGGATAGTTGAAGGAGAGGGGGCTGAGGGAGGGAGAGGAAAGGGATTCAGGTGTGAAGCGGGAACGATCGACGGGGGCACGTAGGGACAAGGGGGACACGTACCGGCAAGGGGAGGGGGATCAAGTGGTGGGACAGGTACAAATGACGGGGGCATGCTGAGGCGAGGGGGGAGGGGAGGAATGGTGGATGACGAAGAAGGGAGGCTACTGTGGAAATGTGTGAGAAAGGGAAAAGGGCATGAGACGGTGTAAGAGAGGTGAGAGACGGTGGGGGCTCCACACACAAGACCTTCGGTGGAGTACGCTGTAGCTGAGGCCGAAGGAGGTGGGGTACGGTCTATGCGGAAGGCGTTGTATGTGAGGTGCTCAAAGAAGCGAGCATGACATGACTTAATGACGCGATGTACAGGCGGATCCTTGAACTGGTGCGCACGAGAACAGGGAGCGCATCAAGGGTAACGAAAAGACAGCCCGGCAGGTCGAGCTTGCCACAACGAGAGGGGGGAGCAAGGAAGACGGTGGCCATAGTGCCCCACACCACGGCCTGGCTGAGATCCGTGCGCTGACCAAAGAATAACCAGAGAGGCATAGTATCACGGGCTAGAGGCCCGTGCAGAATCTGGTTCCAGACTCAAGTACGGTTGCGCGTAGCCTATGATTAAAAGCTTGGACCATGATCAAGTAAACCAGCCTCCGCCATCATAGTGTAGATGCCCTCAATAATTGTGTGCTTCCAGCGCTCTGGGACCTCATTGTGCTGAGGAGAATAGGGGGTGAGTTGCTCACGGACCTCGCCCTCATGATCGAAAAGGCCACGGTATCACCAAAGAACTCACCATCATGATCAGAGCAAAACTAGAGGAGCTGGTGCCGACTCTAACGCTAGGTAGATGCGTACCAGGACTAGATGGTCGTCGCAACCTTGATCTTAGTGCGAAGGAAGAAAACCCATATAAACGGGAGTAGTTGTGAATAAGGCTAAGCGCATACGTAGCATACTCAGCAAGGGACTCACCTTGGAGAGGACTGAGGATGTCGTCATGAACCAATTCGAGGGACGCAGATGCGTGAGAGGGAGAGGAGGGGAAGGGGGTGTGATTCATCTTACCAACTGCACAAAAGGTGTAGTCAGTAGTGCACGGGGCACAGAACGATGGGTTGGACAACCCATTAGCTGGGAGACCGCGAAGGTGACAGGAGACGGCGGAAGCCGAGAGATGACAAAGGTGACGATGAAGATGATGCAAGTTGAAAGAACGGGAGAGAGCAATAAGGGTGACAACCCCGACTGTGTGGGCCGAGACTGAATGAGTGCCCAGAACGTGATAGAGGTCCTCGCCAGGGGGCAGCGATTGCGAAGGACGACACGTCCAGTAGCGCAATTAGTGACAGTGACCAGACCCAGCGCATAAGTGGTAGTGAACCCACAAGTGTCAAGCGTGGGGACAGAAAAGAGGGAGAAGTCAAGGGTCAGAACATAGAGGACAAAGGATAAGGAGAGCTCACTAGAAGGGGACATGAGACAGACCATACCAACACAGAGAACAAATAAGGGTGCACCATCATTAATGAATACAACCGTGATGACTGAAACATGACTAAATAATGTGAAAAGTTCACGAACAGGGTACATGTGATCTGTGGCAGCCTTGTCAACAACCCTAGACGGGGAGACGACACGCTTAGTGCCGGAGAGAAGGGAATAGGCGGTCATGCAAGGAGTGATGCCCGTAGACAAGGGGGGGGATGGGGAGGGAGGAGGAGATAGTGAGGAAGAGACAAATGTGGTGAGGGAGTCAAACAAAAGGAACATTCTAGCGGGTGAAGGACCGTCGAGGACGCCCTCGATGAGGAAGCGAAAAATTAAAGTGACGATGGCATCGTTTGTTAGAGGGGGGGAACAGCGCCAAGGGGTGCGGGGCCACCAGGCGGGGCGAGAGGAGCAGCGTCGAGAGGCCAAGGGGGTGGGGGTGGAGTGGGAAGACCATAGAAAAGAGCTCGATGTCAAGCAATATGCTCACGAAGGTCAGGAGCCAGGGGAAGAGGATAGGAGTCATGGCGATGACCCACAACATCACAGTTCTAGCACACGGACGGGCGACCACCACCGTCGTTGGCGAGAGCGTGCATGGCGAGAGCATAGGCGGCTAGAGGGGGAAGAAGGCCAGGGAGAGCATCCGGTAGGACGGGCTCGACAAGCATTGCAGCACGCTGGGAGGTAGTATGGAACACGCGGGCTTATCAAGAAGAGCAAGCCAGACAACACTAGGTGTCTGATAGGCGTGTTGTAGGGTCATGGCAAGAGGGAAGGAGGAAAGCGCGCCAGAGAAGGCAAGACAGAGGCCGGTTACAACGGAAGTCACGAACACCTGGTCCGTAAGGGAGGCACCCGTTGTGAGCAGCTCACTCTGGAGAAGCTTACCGCGACCCAAGTAGGCGCCAAGAGACTCGTTGGGAGGATGGCGGAGGGTGCGTAGGTGAGCAAGAAAGGAGGTAGCGGAGTAAAGGGAGCTAGAGGAGTAGAGCGCAAGAAAGGAGGCCCAAGCCTTGCAAGGGCGCGTAGGGAGAGAGGGAGTGGTGGAAAAGCAATCAAGCTGGTGTAATGCGATGGTGGGGACGGAAGAGTAGAGAAGATGAAAAGTGAGAGACGCACGGTGTGGGTGCGTGATAGGGACGATGGGAGCTGGGTCGTAGTGCTCCCAGTGATCAAGCATGTGTGTCTACGAGACAAAGCGAGTGGACCACTTGCTGAAGGGTGTGCCGTAAGCATGGTTAGGGGCAAAAATGAGAGGCATCTGTGAGGCGATTTGGTGAAGGCCAAGGGTGACAATTTGAGCAACGACAAGAGTCATGGCATAAAGATGAGCCTTAATGCGGGCAAGGGCAACATGAGGGTCACCGTCAGCAACCCCTCAAGCGGCCGCAGCACCTCCAACGGGAACAAAACCTCTGGTAGTAATCCCACCGTTGACGGCAGCGGCACCTCTGGTAACAGCAGCACCATCAGCGGCAACGCTAGCGGTAGCGACACCACAAGCCGCAACGGGGCCACCGGCAGCGGCAGCACCACAATGACACAAGCAGGGATAACACCACCACCGCCGCAAGCCGCAACACCACCACTAGCACCGGCCAAGGCACCAACGGCACCTGTAGCGGTACCTCCGACGGTGGCAACTCCATTCGGAGTGGCACCACCACCAAGAGCAACCACGGTGCCCGGAGCAACGGCGCTGCCCACCCCTGTAGGTCTGCGGACGATGCCGACGTGCGGAGGGTGGGCCGAAAGACCTCTAAGGGGACGTGGGACGAGGGAGTGGTCAAGAACTGGATGGGCCACAAGGGCATTGACAATGGCCGTCAAGAGGAGGGTGTGGGGATCTGGAGGAGGAGTGGGCTGTAGGAGAGGGGGAAGAGGGGAAGGAGTACGAAGAGTTGCAAGAGTAGAAGTGACATCCGCGACCGTAACAGACCAAGGCGAGAGGATGGTGGACGCGTCGAGAAGACTAGAGCCATCGGAGGCGGGGGGACTAGGGGCACGGGAGGAGGCATCGAGGAACTGTGCCTCGGCATGAGCGGCTTTAGCAGCAGTCGCAGCTGCCAGAGCACCAGCGAGACGGAGCTTAGGCATGGTGCTAGAGGGCGTCAGGGACAGGGAAACAGAGGCAAGGAATAGATGGCTATAAGAGGAACGAGCAATGAGAGGAGATAAGGGAAGAACCATGGTAGTTCTTCCCATGGAGTCTATACTTAGGGATGTGCGTTAGGGGGGAGGGGAGGGGAAGCAAAAGCAAGAGAGGATAAGACGTGCGAGAAGCCGAGGCCGTCGATTGGCTAGTAGGACACATGAAGCACAGGGCAGAGGTGGAGAATCGAGGGGCAGAACATGGGACGACAGAAAGATGCGGTCAAGCACGTATGAGAGAGAGGGAATGCGGAGACGGTAATCATAGGAGAGAATAGAGATGACGACGGAAGCGTGAGGGGTGGGGTCGAAGGCAAGAGAAGGAGAGGGGAAGGAGAGGGGAGGAGAGGAAAGTGAGGAAAAGAGAAGGGGAAAGAGAGACACGAAGGGTGGAGAGGAGAGAGGAGGGGAGAGAGAGGAGGGGATTGTGGGAGGAAGGAGAAGCGAGGGAAAGGAGAGGAGAGAGAAATATTCAGAAAGAGGAGGAGAATGCGGGAAAAGGTGAGGGAGAGAGAAAAAAAGAGGGAGAAAGAGAGAGGTGGAGAGAGCGAGAGAGAGAGGGAGGTAGAACCAAGGAGATGGGGAGAAGGGGAGATGGGGTGAGAGAGAAAGAGGGAGAGAAGAGGAAAAAGATATGAGGAGGGGGAGGCCGAGAGTTAGCCACGGGGCTAACGTTTGGTCTCGGTTGTGTGGGGGAGGCAGCTCTTGAGAGCTGTGGGGGGGGCGCTCTCAAGAGCTATGAGGGGGATGCGGCTCTTGAGAGCTATGAGGAGGGGATGCTCTCAAGAGCTATGAGTGGGATCGAGGCAGGGGGCTTAGGCGTAGGAGCGGTTAGATTTGAACGATAGAATGTTTTTGGAAAAAAATGAACATGACAAGCAAGCCACGCAGACCCCTATTCGATCTCGTGGCTTTGCTCTAGGGGTTTGCCACCTAGCGTGGCGAACCACACAGGGTAAGTAAGGGGCGCTAGGACAATTGGGAGTGAGCAAACAGTGAGTGCATTCCAACGTTCCGGTCTACGTCCCATGAGGGGCGAGTATGAAAGTAGGTTAGAACACATCCCAAAAGCGAAGGACTGATCTAGGTGCGCGAGCAAAGTTTGATACTTTAACAGTGCGGTGGTCCTCCCCCTTGTCATAGATGTTTGCAAGTTGCCAAAAATATCATATCTTCTCTTATTTTTGCTGAATGGGAAGATTTGTTTTAATTAATAAGAAATCTTCCATATACAAGGGAGTAGTTTGTACGTGTTGGAGATATAGTCATTGCTTGTGAACATGATATTTTCCCTTTACGAATTTTGGTGAATGTGCTTCTGAGCTAGAATAGGAAGTGCCTCACTTGTCTTTGTCTTCTTGTGTGATAAGCATATGGAAGATGTTATGGATGTTTCGTGAGATAAAAAGGCATATGAAGAAAATACATATGTTGCATATTTTCTTTTGAGAAAGGTTGCATGAAGGGTTTCACTTCACCATTTGTAGGATCAGGACTTACTTCTATTTGAAAGTGGAATAAATGAATGGTTGAAATCCTCTTTTGTTGTGTGGAAACCATAAGGGTCTTTTGGTCAAGGTGTAGAAGTTTCAATGATGGATGAGAAGAATTTGTTTCATGAAGGTTCAAGGAATGTTTATATGCACCATATGGAAGAGACATGAAGGTTGCACTCTCATCTTGTCGTATTAAGATATGAAAATGGCTCATAATGTTCCCTTTCCACCCATGATCTCATTTTTGAATCTGCACTACTCCTTTCATGTTAACTAGTACGTGAAGTTTGTGAACATCAAAGATTTTTACAATAATAAATAGAGTATTTGTCGATGAGTAGAATCTAGAATAGGTTGTTCTAGATGTGATTGGGTACAAATTTCATAGTTTTTTTGAGATTCGTACATGTATTTGATGTTTTATGTATGTTTTGGCACCATGAGATGACTTTGAAGGAGAATTGTGAAATTCGGTGAAGTTTTGCAATGCCAAAATAATGTTGGAAAATGAATTAAATCTAGTATAAAGTAATTAAGAAATTAATGTTGGGCCGAAATGTTGTTGTTTTCAAACGTTTTGGACATGTACATGGAGAGCTGTTTATGGTATGTTGGTCACAAATCTAATACTTAAAACTTCATTGTGGAATTGAAAGGCCCCTTTTTTCCATATGTTTTTTTTGAGTTTGACCAAGGGATTGATGATGTTTGAAATGTAACGTACTACCACATGAATTCAAGAAAAAAATTATGGGTTGTTGTCTTGATTCAAAATTGGGTACAAATATTTTGCTATATCCTTTAACGACAAAATCATTTTGAGTTGCACAAAAAATTGATACATTTGGCTTGTGATGTCTGTTTTGGCTGTAAAATTTAGTGAAAGTTTTGCATCTGACAGCTTGTGAGGTGGGTCATTTGGCTTTGCCATGTTACCCCCTTTGCAAGCTGTGAGACATGCCGCAAATAAGACATAAAGTAAGGACGATGTGGTAAACTCAACCTCCATGTGCCAATTAAACCTTGATTTAATTATTAAAGTTTTTAAGAAATCATTAGAATCTGCATTTGCGTACTCGTATGAATGAAGTTTAAAAAAATTAATATTGAAATAATGCAGTAGTATGTTAATGGGTTTTTGGGAGATGATTTCTTTCTGTAGTAAGAGTAGGGATTATCCCACGCTAACTGTGGTATCTTTGGGGATCTGATAATAATTTTAAGAAAATTAGCATTATGATGATAGGTGAGATTTATTCGGTCTTGGGTAGAAGGCTCTCCCTGTCTACACCCTTATGTATTTCAGCTCATCGTATGAAACAAGAATGAATGTCGTGGTGATAAAAGTGCATTCCGAACTTGCTGTCATACATTTGTCTTTTTAAGCACGCTGTGACTTCGAGGCGATCGCTTTTTCGTATGACGGTAGATAAGGATGTCTTGAAAGATTGTCGCCATCAGCGGACGACTGTTCAGCATATTTAGCGCAAAGCTGGCTTGTCCAACGTGCGTACGAGCTCCACGCTGGAAGAAGAACCTGAACTGTGGCGTCGTGCGGCTGCCAACCTCTTGCCCTCGAGCCTAATGAGAGACATCCACCTGTCGATCGATAACATCACACAACTTTTCGTTCCCCTGCAAGTTCTGATGTTGAAAAATGAAACAACAAAGGGCAATATTGTAGTGTAGGTAGAGAAACTGATCAAATTGCACAACAATTTTCAGACGGTGTTCTGTTCTTTTGTGACAAATCGTCTCTCTCCACATTGGTCATATGAAGTGGTACACAATCATTTTCAATGCCTCATTTTGAATTCAGATTACTCAAAGATATAATTAATAAGATGTTGCATGTAAAAACACATATAAGGCCAGAAACCAGAAGTAAAAAATCACGTCCCATTCTTCATTGACGTGAACGATGGGACTAGCTCAAAAGGATGTGTAAGAACGGGTTCACTACTTCGATTAGTAGCACTTCTACGAAAAAACCCTAATATTTCAAGCAATTATACAATGCCCAATTTTCTCCATTCAACATAAATGCCTTAACATCATGATCTAATAATAGAAAGATGTTTTTTAACAATGTCTTACTCTTGTCAGAGATTCAAAGAAAAATGGAACAAGGGTTCTACGAAATATTGATCGTTTTCCTCACAATTTCCATAATCTTCATTAATTAATTCAACATTACGCATCAAAATTCTTCCTTCTAATCGAAATAGGGAAAGTTTTGATATAAAAAATGCAAAACAAATAAAATTGTTTCGAAAACTTCTTCATATATCTTGATTTTAAACATTTTTACATAAAATAGTTTACATTCGAAACCCATGAAACATACGAAGAGGAAAGTATTATTTTATTAATATCATAAGAACCTAATTAAGTAGGGTGAATGTGGAACGAATAATTGAAGGAAGAAATTAAATAAATGCATTACATGGAATAAATTGTAATAATTGTCATTCTTAAGGATGAGGAAGAAAACTTTATTTAATGTTTTATTTAGAATATTGCATATAAATATTAAAATAAAATTAATAAGTCTTGAAACATCAATAATTATAGGGAATTAAATAAGGTATTTAATATAATTCGAAAAAAATAAAAAATATAATGCATTAAAATAAAAATGAATTATCATAAATGTTTCTAGGCTAATTTCATGCTTCCAACAAAAAACTTATTTATAAATATTCATCCTATCCTATGAATTGATGCAACAAGTTTAGGAATAATCTTTTCATTGGAAATATAGAAAAAAATTATAGTATGTAAGTTACATAATATGAAATTCATGATAACAATTTTTGAAGGTGATTAGTTTTAATTTTTTATAAATTTAAAAGTTTTGTTTTAATTTTAGGATAGGCTGATAATTAACTCAAGATAAATTAATGGGATGGTTTTTAATGTGAATATGTTACTTCTTAGAGATTTTGAGTTCTATTGGTTAATGTACACAGGAATGGAAGAGAAAATGTGGAATATTCTCATGCTAATTGATATATAAGGGCATATCATTGAATAATAGCCTTAACTTTAGTTTTCAAAATCTCATTGAGAATTATGTTAAATTCGGTACTCTTTGAGATACCTTTCATTGTGCAAATTCTGTCCAACAATGGCATGGCCGTTTGATTGTGGAATCAAGTCACGTTTTATGCTAATGATGAAGTATTATTGTAATCGTTTCCCTTAAAATTAAGGGAAAGGGAGGGCTTCTACCACCGTCATCAATGGATTGAATTTAAATACATGAGAATATGAATGAATTATCTTATGAAGAAGTCAATGATTTCAATGTGACCAATATTTGCGAATTATGTGAGTGGTTTTAAGTGATTTAATTTTAACAGATAAAGTTTTATAATAAATCCCTCTTAGAATTAAGAAATGCTTCGAAATGGAGGGGATAATGAGTCTAAGTGTTCATCTTATGAAGGAGAGGTATTTATGGTTTAATTTTAATGTAAATGAGATAATTTAAATGAATTACTAATTGAGACTTATTAACTCCTCAAGTAGAAGATGCTCAAATAATAATGTCTCAAATGAAGCACTTTATAAATGTTTTGATGGGATTTTATTATCCGAATTTCGAAGAAATTTTTATTCAAATACATTTTTGTGTGAGGAGCATCACCATGATGTTTTTTTTTTATT
>SZWC01002061.1:88409-104403 GCA_023375785.1 Penium margaritaceum | reverse complement strand
CCCCACCTCCCCACGCCCCTTCCCTCCCTCCCCTCCATCCTTATGGCTGCAAGCAGGCTCTTTGAGTTCGTCTCGAGGACTTTGGACGAGTATTAGTGGCTAAGCATTAGCTGACAAAACATCGATGAGCAATGTGCCTCGTGTCCTGTCTTTGGGACTGTGTTAGACCACAAGCTTGATGCATGAACAACCCCATAAGGTGCTCATTTTTCTCACAATGGCTTCTTTCTTCTTCAACTTGGTTCTCAAGTGGATCATTTCCTTCTCTCTGATCCTATTTGGTCTGCGTGTTTAATCTGCATCGTTGCTCTCACCATGCGGCTAACTTTTCCTTCTGTAAACTCTTCCAGACAGTGAAATTGTAAGGCGGCATTCCCGTTGATCCAGCCTGATGCTTTTGTTGTACAATTTCACCTCACAAGTGATATGGGAGGTGGGTGTTGTGATGTTAGCCATCCTTGTTCGTTGTGCAGCCGATCACCACTTAGCTCAGCTGGAAATCCTAGGCAGCAAGTTGGGGCATCATAATTGAGCTAGAATTCCTAGGCAGCAGGTTGGAGCAGCAACGTTGTTGATGCAGCGTGCAGGCTTCCACGCTCGTTGCTTAGGTCTGCTGCCCCCTCAGTCTGCTAGTCTAGAGTCGAAGTCTGGACGCTCCGGGTTTGTTACTCAGAAACGTGCGCGCCAGTGTTAGCGCCAGAAAGCAGCTGGAAACTGAGAGTGACTGATTAGGAATGAAGAATGAGCAACAATGGGAGACCCCACCAAGTTCTAGCTCCCCTCCCACTAGTGCATAACTTGTTACTCAGCTAACCAGCCAATCAGAAAATAGTCCTAGACCTATTTTCTGGCACGCAGGGTTTTCTTGGTGAGCCCTGCCAGACGCCCGACAGCCCAAAACCAAGGTGTCGTCCGTTTTGCCTAAAAACTGGACCATACCATAATACCGCCGCTGCGAACGCAGTCGTGCGGTCAGAATTGGCTAGAAAAATAACAGCAGAGTAATGGCTGCCCGAGCCCAGGCAGTGCCTATGACAGTTAGTGACGCCAAACAAGGCCACATGGCATGAGACATGGACCCTAAGCACAGCACGATGCTGCAGACGCAACACCACGACCCGAGACAACGTTGCGTGCATGCAGACACCATCTGCAGTGGCAGTGACCGTCGGCGGCCCGACCACCGAGGAGGTCTGCCGATGGAGTTGAGCGCGTCGCCAGAGAGAGGAGGCTGCAGCGAACGGTGAGTGGGCCTCAGCGTGCATCGGCTCCACCGAGCGGCACTCCAGCAGAGTCGAGTCTCGCCGTCAGTCATCTGCACGCCGATGTACACAAGCCGGGAAGACACAACAGAGTACAATGAGAGATGCACGAAAACCAACACTCCCCCATGACTCACAGGCGTAGTGCACATGTGCGGGCAAAGACACAATCAACGACCACACTCCCCCAAGCCACGCAGAAACACAGGCAGAGACAAAAAGAGCCACTCACGGACGCATGCCGACTGAACTCACAGCCTTCTTGAACGAGTCACGCTTCAGTGCCTTGGTCAAGAAGTTAGCCAACTGCGGTGCTATCTCAACCCACACGATGCTGATGCTGCCGTCATGCACCAACGAACGCACATAGTAATACTCAACGTTGATGTGCTTTGTGCGTGTGTTATGCACGCCGTCATTGTCGACGATGACCTCTGACACTCTCATTGTCACAATGCAAAGTGATGGATGCGACAGACTAACGGAACTCGGACAATAGACGATGCAACCACACACTCTCACACGTGTCTGAGCCAAGGGCCACGTACTCAGCCTCAGCAGTGCTGCGTGCAATGCATCCCTACTTGCCACTGTGCTAGGACACAGCTGTGCCGCCAATCAGAAAGATCCAGCCTGTGCGACTCTTACCAACCGGACTGCCGGCCCAGTCACTGTCGGTGTAGTCTACCGTGACAACAAACGGTTGGCGGCGGAACATGAGACCTTGCCAAGGAGTCGAGACGACAGAGCGCAGTACTCGGATCGCGGCCTCATAGTAGAGGTGACACGGCTCCTGAGAGAACTGGGCTAGGAGGTTGACGGGGAACGCAATGTCTGGGCGCGTCGTCGTCGCCAGGAACATTAGTGACCCGATGACTCGCAGGTACGTGGTCACGTCAACTGGCTCCCCCACAACGGCTGGGTCAGGATTCTTTAGCTTCACCTGGCCATCAGGTGACATGGGTGAAGATGCGCTCGGCATGAGTGGTAGGTCCTTCGCAAATCGGGTGGACAGAGTCTGCACATAGGCGGCCTGGTGGATGTGCAGGACGAGCTCGATCATGCTCGAGCTCCATGCCTAGGAAGACTCTGGCAGACCCGAGATCCTTCATCTGGTAGGCGACGTGGAGCAAGTCCTTGACACGCTAGATGGCAGCCGTGTCTAGCGACGTAATGAGGAGATCGTCAACGTAAACCAGAATAGCAGCGAAAGTCTGGCCTCGCAGACTGATAAACAGTGCGGGGTCAGCGGTGCTGTGCTGGAGCCCGCCGCGAAGGAGCGTGCTGCTAATCTCCTGGACCCAACATCGAGGCGACTGCTTCAGGCCATAGAGGGCCTTCCACAACCGCTAGACTCTCCCAGTGCCATCGTTGAAGCCTAGGGGCTGCACCATGTATAGCTCCTCACCCTCGAGTGAGCCATGGAGAAAGGCGTTGCTCACATCCATCTGATGCAGCTCCGACTCATGTTGGGCGACCAGGTTGAAGAGCGCCCGGCTAGTGGAGAACCGGCCAACTGGGGTAAAGATCTGGTCGTTATCGACCCTAAGAATCTGGGCAAACCCCTTGGCTGTAAAGCGAGCCTTGTACTTGTCCAAGGACCCGTCGGGTTTCTACTTGCACCGAAAGACTTACTTGGCGCCGATGGCCTTCCGACCTAGGGGAAGGTCGACGAGGTCGTACACGTGGTGCCGTTGGATGGCAGCAAGCTCATCGGCGCAAGCAGCGTCCTAGTGTGCGGCCTCAGGAGAGGCTCGTGCCTCGCGCAGGGTGGCTGAGTCCTACGGGCGTGCTGTGGAGCGGACTGAGAGAGCATGTGCATCTAGAGCCCCAGGTGGAATGTGCGCGAGTGCAGCCACGACAGCGTGCCGATGCTCGTGATGAAGCATGGCGTAGCCCAGTGCGGAGCCCGGGTGAAGGTCTGCAATGATGACCGAGGTGGTCAAGCCGAGGGCCTTGGTGCCAGGATCCCCACTCACGACCGTGGGAGTGGAGGAGACACATGGAGCCACGGGGGGTCGAGGCGCCACGGAGCGCAGTGCGCCGGTCTGCGCGCTCACCGACGGCCTGGGTCGGAGGCTGTTGCCTAGGCCACGTGTGTAGCGTAGCAGGGCAAGCGATGGTACTGAGTCCGACGGGCCAACAGAGGCGGATGGGGCGGCTGGCCCGGAGGGTCCAGCGGATGCAACTGGGGCTGCTGGCCCAGATGGGCCAGTGGACGCGACTGAGGCTGCTGGCCCGGAGTGGCCAGTGGACGCGACTGGGGGTGCCGGTCCAGAGGGACCAATAGACGCGACTGGGGCTGCCGGATCGGAAGGGCCAGCGGACATGACTGGGGCTGCCAGCCCGGAGTGGCCAGTGGACGCGTCTGGGGCTGCCGGCCCGGAGGGACCAGTAGACGCAACTGGGGCTGCCGGCCCGGAGGGACCAGTGGACGCGACTGGAGCTGCTGGCCTGGAGGGGCCATTAGACGCGAATGGGGCTGCCGGCTCGGAGGGGCGAGCGGACACGACTGGGGCTGCCGGCCCGGAGGGGCCAGTGGACGCGACTGGAGCTACTGGCCTAGAGGGGCCACTAGAGTTTATGTTTTCGCACCTCGTGCTTCTTTCAATTTCTCATTCGGACAACCAAGGAGCACGTACACCTGTTGTGTTCTTGCCAGATGTTTTGAAGCTCGTAGCTGGGTTCGTCTATTTTCACCGGTCGGCAGGACTTAGCTCCTTGATGCGGGCACATGAGTGATGTTGAAGTTCGTTGGCCACTCACAACTCTGTGCCCTCTTGCCCATCACACACTGTGCATTTATGTGTACAGATTAATTGACATGGCTCTACCCGGGGATGCAACTGACGTGGCAACTCTGACAGGGGTCACAGTCGCCCTCCTACACCTGCCACAGCCTCTCACTGGGAATCCTCTCATGGCCATTGTCTGACATATGTTTCTCATGATTCTATGATGCGGTAGATGCTAGGGACGTACATTCTGACTGCCGTACCCTGCATCATGTTGCTTGCCTTGAGTGTGTTCTGGGGGAGATGCATTTCCCGGGTGCTGATCCTTAGGGGGCCACCGTGCCGGTTTTGGCCGTGCATCGGTGAGTAGCCGCCCTCGGGTAATTCCGAGAGGTCGGGCTCGACCCCCGGGTGGCGGCACTTGCTTGCCCGAGCTCGTCGCTCGTGGTGGGTGAGCGCTCACCGGTTCTAGTCTCTCTCTCCCCCCTCACTCACTCTTGTCTTGGATGTACCATTGAGTAAGAAAGGCAAACTTCCGCATCCATGGATCCATGGCGTTGCACGCCTCTTGCGTGCTCTTGCCTGTCGTCACACCCATGACCTAGGAAGATTCCCAGCAATTACTGGTATCAGAGCAAGCGAGGTCTCTCGCCCGCCGCTCCCACGATCCTGGTCACTCCCCTCAATATACATCCACCGACGCAGGTGAACGCTGCACTGCGCCACTCATGACCACTCTCGGTCAACTCCAGCAACCCTAAATGTGCTCAGCCGCTCTTGGCCGCACGTACGCTTCACAGGCCCTCTCTTGGCCTCCCTTTGTCACTCTCGACTAGGCTCGACCGCTTTCAGCCACTCTCGGCCTCGTCCGGTCGCTCTCAGCCACTCTCGGCCACTCTCGGCACACAGGATCCTCTTAGCCACTCTCCATCACTCTCGTGTTTCTCGGCCACTCTCAGCCGCCTCTGGCCATTCTCGGGCACCTGCGGTCACGTTCGGCCACCCTCATCAGCTCTCCCACTCTCACCCTGGCGGACGACGACGACACCCCTTTGTGGGTACGCATGCTGGAACACAGCTACTGGCAGGGAGAACTTGAAGCCGTACGTGAGAGGGAGGAAGCTGAGATTGACCGTCAGGTATACAACCCCGACGATCTCCCACTGTCACCGCCTCATTCACCAAGGATGCAACACCCCAGCAGCCCCCAGTCCGCTGAATCTCCTACTTCCAGCCCTCGGCCTACAACTGCAGGATCAGTTGAAACATCCACCGCCTCTGAGGTCCCCGGCGTCATTCCTGTGGTTCCTGTTCACACCAGCTCGCTCAGCCTAGCAGGTGCTGTCCTGGACGCTGCGACTAGTGCAGCCGACACCTTCGNACCTTCGCGGCAACAGCCAGGGCCAGCCGTGCCCCTGCACAGACGGCCGTGGGCCGAGCAGCTGAGACGTACGCGCAGACAGCCGCCTCTCTTACTCTCTTGGCAGCCGCAGCTGCCAACATCGCCACGCAGATCACAGCAGCAGCAGCGTCCATCGCCACTGCAGCCTCCACAGCAGCAGACGCCACTTCCAGTTCTGTCGGCTCCATCCGAGCCTCCACCGCAGCAGCGGTGCTGACACCCACTGGTGCCCCTCGAGACCCCACGTCGCCCATCACCACCGGTATTCTGATCGCATCGGCCTCTGCTGTAGTGGCTGGTGCTGCTGCAACGGGTTTTCTCTGTCTCACCGTGGCGATCGCAGGGTGGGTGGCTGCTCTGTTCTCTTCGGCTGCCTCGGTGGTGCCGCCGCTCTTCTCGCTGCTCCCTCGTCACTAGTGCGATGAGCGGTCCACTCCCATCTACTCATTCCTTTTGCACACTTCATTTTCATCCAGTCGTGTGTCTATCACTTCCATCATGCCTGTACCAGAGCAGACTATAGAGGCCCTTCAGGCCGCTCTTAGTGAAGCACAGGCAGAGCACCGTAGAGCAGAAGAGGAGCTTCAGCGAGGACAGGAATCCAAGGATGAGTTTGCAGCCACCATAGCCACCCTAGTGTTAGAGCGGTTGCGCACCATCCCCGCAATCGCTGCAGCACTCCCCGCAGCGGCAGTTGGCCCAGCAGACTCGTCTGCTTCCTCTGGTAGCGCTATGGGCAATTCCTCATCTCCATCCTTTTCCGCCGCAGCATTCGCACGTCCTGTTCCCTTAGCTCGCCAGAAGGACTTTGAAACTCCACCACCTCAGTTCACCTCCAAGCTCACGTTCACCTCCTGGGAAACGCGCTTCAGCTCGTGGGCCCAGGGTGAACTCCTCTGGCAATACTACTCGCCTGCAAAAGCACCATTTGTTCCACAACCTGCAGAGGCTGCTCGTGCAGTACGGGCCCTCATCAATGCAGGTCCAGAGAGTCTTCTCGATGACATTGGGACGTACAATGCGGACCCATCTCGCGGCACACCNTCATCCGCCGGCGCAAGACGGTGACAGGCCACGCTGCTCAGAGCGCCCTCACTGTGCAGTTCAACACTCTGCAAATGCGCACGGATGAAACAGCAGATGAGTATTGGGCACGTAGCTTGCGCCTGCTGCGTGATCTTGGCAAAGCCGCACCTGGCCCGCTCTCTGCCTGCCTCTCCATCGTGGCTGGCCTCATCCCCGAACTGTCAGATCTGTATCTCCATGTCTCTCAGTCTGAGCTTGAGCGTCCTGCCTCTGAGCCCATCCCTGCTGATTCTCCCCCTGGGATTGGACCTCTCTTTGACTTTACGGCCTCCCGTCTCACTGACTGCTGGAATGCTCTGCAAAACAAGCGCATGAATCGCGCTGCTCTAGCTGCAGTCACCACGTCCTCTTCCTCTCCTCCTGCAGCATCCACCACTTCCTCCTCCTCTACGCAGGCAGCAACTCACTCCACTCAGGGTGCCTTCCGCGGTGGGGGTGGTGGCTCCGGCCGTGGTGGCGGCCGTGGAGGCAAAGGTCGTGGGGGTGGTCGTGGGGGCAAACCCTCTACTCCCACAGGCGATGTCACCTGCTGGAACTGTGGTGCCTCTGGTCACTCTGCACCAAAGTGCCCAGCCCCACGTGATGATGTACGCCTTGCCTCCTCTATGCGTGCCCACTGGGCCCGCACTGGAGTCACTGCCTCGTCCGCCGTTGCCGCAGTCACCGTCGCCTCCTCCTCATCGTCCTCCACTGACTCCCCTCTTTCCACCACATCTGCCCCGCTTCATCCAGCACCCTCTGCACCTAGCCCCTGGGGCTGGATTCCTCCACCATCTGGGCCTCCGTACTACGGACCTCCACCCTCCCATTACCACGTGCCTCACTGGACTCGTGACGATGGACACTTCTCTGATCGCTCCTCCGACCGCTCATTAGACCGATCCTCCGACCGCCGTGACGAGGAGCGCACTCTTGAACGTCGACTTGCGGAGCTCCTGCACCTTCGCTCTCAGGGAGGTGAGAGTGTGAGTGGCCAGTGTCGTGTGTCTGTCTGTGAGTCTGAGGCCACCCTTCGTGGTGCCACCTCTGGTCGGGCTCTGGGGGAGTTGCCTGCAGACTGTGACTGGATTGAGGACTGGCAGTCATGCACTTTTCCCACTCGTCTTGGCTCCTCTTCCTCCCCCTCTGCACGTGGCACCGTCGCTGTCTGTCTTGTTCTCCCCTCCACTCGTGCCTCGCCCGGTCTCTAGATCATTGACTCTGGCGCCACCCACCACATGACCTCGTGTCGCTCCTCCTTCGTCTCCCTTGGTCCCGTTCAGTCCGTTCGTTCTGTTCGCACTGGCTCCGGTCAGTTGCTTCCCGTGCAAGGTGTTGGTGTTGTCCGGTTTGTCGGCCCTGGTGGCACTGTCTACCTGTCTGACGTTCTATACGTGCCTGACCTGGAAGTCAGTCTTCTCTCCGTGACCACCCTTGACGACCAAGGTATGGATTTCACCTCCAGCCGTGGCCTTGCCTCTATCTCGTTGCGCTCCTCTGGCCGTGTCGTTCTTCGTGGCGTGCGCTGTGATCGCTTGTTTCGTGTTCCACTTTCGCTCCCCTCGCCTTCCGCTGCCTCNTGTGCATGTCACTCCGTCCTTGTCCCCTGAACACGCTGATCTCCTGCATCGCCGTCTTTGCCACATTCACACCGCTGCTGTCCAGCGTCTCCTTCGCCTGCAGCCTGCTCTTGGCCTAGATCCTACCACGTTCGCTCCCCCTTGCACATCCACCTGTCTCGACTGTGCCAGCGGCAAAATGCATCGGTCTCCCTTCTCCACGTCTGAATCAACCACGACACATCCTCTTGACCTGGTCCATGCTGACGTCATGGGTCCCCTATCCCATGACTTTCTTGGTGGCCTTGGCCGCTATGTTCTGTGCTTAACTGATGACTTCTCTCGCTATCGATGGGTCTTTGCCCTCCGTCACAAAAGCGACGTCACTGATGTCCTTGAATCCTGGCTTCCCCAGGCCGAACGTGCTTGTGGACGCTCCCTGCGTGTCTTTCGCAGCAACCGTGGTGGTGAGTTCTTTGGTCCAACCTCTCGTTTCCTTGCCTCTCAAGGTGTCCGCCTTGAGGCCACCGCTCCTTACACCCCCCAACAAAATGGGGTTTCTGAGCGCTGGAACCGCACCCTTGCTGATGGTGTCCGCTCCCTTCTCTCTGCCTCTGGGCAATCCCCTCTCTTTGCCTTCGAAGCCATGTGCTACATGACCTGGGTCTGGAACCGCGTCCCGCGCGGCCCCCTTCCTCACACGGTCACCCCCTTTGAGCGCTGGACTGGCCGCCGGGCTGATCTCCGCCTTGCTCGTGTCTGGGGGTGCCTCGCTTCGGTCTGGGTGCCGTCCGACCAGCGTGATGGCAAACTGTCCCCTCGTGGTCGTCTCTGTCTTTTCTTGGGCATCTCTCCCTTCTCCAAAGCCTGGCGGTTTTGGGACCCCTCACGCTGTCGTGTCATTGAATCCCGTGACGCTCTTTTTTTTTAGCACCTCTTTGAACGCGACTCCCCACGCTTCGGTCCTTCCCTCTCTCCGCCTCCGTCGGGTGGGGGTGGTTCTCTGCCCTCTGGGCCCTCTGTTCTCCCGTCGGGGCGTCCCCTTGTCCCCTCCACTTCTCCTGAGTCGCGTTCCTCCCTACCGTCTTCTCCCTCTCAGTCCTCCTCTTCCCCTGAGTCCACTGTACCTCTGGCCAGTGTGTCTTCACCTCCGTTGTCTCCTGCCACGGTGTCGCCCACGGTGTCGCCCATCTCCTCTGCGTCTCCGCCTGCCGTCTCTTCTCCGCCCCTGCTCTCTTCACCGGCCGACCCTCGCGCTCCCACGCCAGATCCAACGCACTCTCCGCCCCCATCCGTCCAGCCGCGTCCTTCCTCGTCGCATGCCACGTCCATCCCACCGATCTCACCCTATACTCGTGGAGGTCGTCTCCGAGCGCTCCCTTCACAGTCTCACCCAGTGGTCTCTGGTGACCCAGGTCTACGTGCCCTTGGTCTTGGCGCCTCTGCTCTGTCCACTGCTGCATCTGTCGTACACCCCAGCTCGGGGTTGGGATACTCCCTCCTTGAGGATGAATTCCACTCCGCTCTGTCGTCCGCTGTGGCTGGGTATGTAGCATCATGCTTTGCCACCGCTGGTCTCTCACCTCTGCCGCCTGAATCCCTGACTGTCCAGGCAGCCCGCACGGCCCCCGACTCGTCGCTGTGGGAGAAGGCCATGACGGCCGAGCTTGATGCACTCGTGGAGCACGGGGTGTATGAGCTTGTGGATCTTCCACCCGGTCGCAAGGCAGTTGCAGCTAAGTGGGTGTACCGTCGCAAACTCAATCCAGACAACACAGTTGAACAGTACAAAGCACGCCTCACCGCAAAGGGCTTCTCTCAGATCCCTGGCGTCGACTTTGACGAAACTTTCGCACCAGTCGGGCGATACACAACGGCCAGAGCTCTCTTGGGCTTGGTCGCTCAGCACGACTGGGAGCTTGAACAGATGGACGTCAACAATGCCTTTCTCCATGGCAGGTTGGATGAGGAGATCTACATGGTGCAGCCACCCGGCTTCTCAGATGGAACGAACCGGGTATGGCGCTTGCGCAAAGCTCTCTACGGACTTAAGCAGTCCCCACGGTGTTGGAACCAAGAGATTACAGCAACTCTTGAAAAGGGTGGGTACCAACGAAGCCCTATGGATCCGGCCTTGTTCCTCAGCGACCCCACCAAGCCACTAGTCGCCATCCTCGTCTACGTGGATGACCTTCTCATCGCCTCTCCGGATGCCTCTTCTGTCCAGTCAGTCAAGGCCTTGCTTCAGTCGGCTTACAAAATGAAGGACCTTGGTCCCGCTCGAGTCTTCCTTGGCATGGAGTTGGAACGTGATCGCCAACGTCGTACCCTACACGTCCATCAGGCTGCATACGTGCGCAGCCTGGGGGAGCGCTTCGCTCCACTACTCATATCCGTTCCCACTGCATCCACTCCCATGACACCAGCTGGCCAGTCCTTGCTGAAGTCTCCGGAGGTATCTGCACTGGGGGAGACAGTCGACGTGACAGACTATCTCAGAGTCATCGGCTCCTTGATGTACCTCGCCACCACCACGCGTGCCGATGTGGCGTTTGCAGTGAACTTCCTCTCTCAGTTCTCTCAGTGTCCCCGTGAGCGTCATCTCGAGGCCGCATTGCGGGTTGTGCGTTATGCACACTCCACTCCCCGTATTGGACTGCACTTTCGTGCACAGCCCTCAGTTGTGGTGGACGGTTTCACAGACAGTGACTGGGCCCATGACACTAATGCCCGCAGCCGCACAGGCTACATCTTTCTTGTCGGCGGCACTGCGGTCTCCTGGAAAAGTGGCAAGCAAGGATGTGTTGCACGCAGTACCGCTGAGGCTGAGTATGTTGCACTTGGCGCTGGCACATGTGAGGCTGTCTGGCTGTGTCGTCTGTTGCAGCAGCTGTGTGTTCCCATTCGCTGCATCACTCTGCGCTGCGACAACCAAAGCACAAAGGCCATTGCTGAAAACAGCGGCATGCATCATTCACGCANTCACGCACCAAGCACATCAATGTGGAGCACCATTTTGTCCGCGAGTGCATTGCTGCAGGCATTGTCCAGGTTGCTTGGGTGGACACTCGGTCTCAGAGAGCTGACTTTCTCACGAAGGCCCTCAGTCGTAATGTGTTCAAAAGTGTTGTCCACGCTGTTGGTCTCCTCTGTCCACATGATCCAGGCTGAGTCATTGACTGTCCAGTTCTTGCATTTTTTGTCACCTCTCGTGATTCCTCTTTGTTGCTCTTGTGTGTATGGGTTGATTGACTGCGGGGCATGGGTGAGTGTTGAAGTTCGTTGGCCACTCACAACTCTGTGCCCTCTTGCCCATCACACACTGTGCATTTATGTGTACAGATTAATTGACATGGCTCTACCCGGGGATGCAACTGACGTGGCAACTCTGACAGGGGTCACAGTCGCCCTCCTACACCTGCCACAGCCTCTCAGTGGGAATCCTCTCATGGCCATTGTCTGACATATGTTTCTCATGATTCTATGATGCGGTAGATGCTAGGGACGTACATTCTGACTGCCGTACCCTGCATCATGTTGCTTGCCTTGAGTGTGTTCTGGGGGAGATGCATTTCCCGGGTGCTGATCCTTAGGGGGCCACCGTGCCGGTTTTGGCCATGCATCGGTGAGTAGCCGCCCTCGGGAAATTCTGAGAGGTCGGGCTCGACCCCCGGGTGGCGGCACTTGCTTGCCCGAGCTCGTCGCTCGTGGTGGGTGAGCGCTCACCGGTTCTAGTCTCTCTCTCCCCCCTCACTCGCTCTTGTCTTGGATGTACCATTGAGTAAGAAAGGAAAACTTCCGCATCCATGGATCCATGGCGTTGCACGCCTCTTGCGTGCTCTTGCCTGTCGTCACACCCATGACCTAGGAAGATTCCCAGCAATTACAAGTGAGACCATACATACACAATTGTGTTTTTTTTAATAACCTCTATATTTCAAAGCATATCTTTGCCGTCTCTCAATCTTCCAGAGCACCATCTGTCACGTTCCGTTATGTGCAGCATGCTCTCTCACACAAAACACTCCTTCCGGGGTTCCTCAATGAACCCCTTTTCCTTTTCTGTTTTCGACGTGAAAACCTTCTTAATCGATGTAGTTGTTTTATGTTTTGCGTGGATTTTACCCGGGGAAAGAATATAGGACCTTACGTGTTCTTTTGCATCTTATATATAAAAAAAGAAAGGGGGTCATCGCTTGGCCGCAAATTTGCACATGAGCAATGGCCTCATGAAGAAGGACGTGAACACTACAGTTGAACTTTGTACTTTCTTTTTTTTTATTTCTAAAATGAATGGAAATCGTGCAATTATTTTCCAAAGCGTTGGATTTTCTCATTGAAACATTAGACTGGGGCCACCATGTATCTAATCCACAGAAGTGGGGCCATGGGACTAATCGGACCCTTCCATGAAAAACCTGCATGCATTTACGATCACATCCTCCTTGAATTACATAAAAATCTGGTGGTTTGCTCCATTTCTAAATTCAACCATTTTCATTCAACACAACATGATTCATCAATTGATGTTCGCTCTTTCACCTCAATTTGTAGGAACAATGGGCAAACCCATCCTCCTCATCTGCCCAAAGGCTCTGCCTAAATCATCATCTGCCCTTTAAAAACACATGTCCTTGATATTTCTGTCTTTGCGTGGCCAAAATTGTAATAAATTTGCATTTCGGGGTAAATTATTCGAATCATGCTTCTTTAGACATGTTCGCCTTTACAATTTCCTCATCAACCAACCTCGTTGCAAAGTTCAAACCTCCCAAATATATTGAAGAAAAATATAAAAACAAATTCGTTCATCCTCGAGCTGCTTTTGGTGCAGAGTTGACTTCCTCCTACTGAGTGGTTCTGACCAGGGTGCCAAAAAAGAATAATATGCGGAATAGTTCATCATCCATTTAATGTGGATGAACCTTCGCACTCTTGCTCGCAATTGGACATTGTCTCCTGATCTTTCGGGCACAGCCGCCGACGTGTCCCTCGATCCCCGGCGGTAAGCTGCATTCAAAAGCGCGCAATGCAACGTCATCCCAGCTCAGCGGCAGCGCAGCCCAGCGCTGCAGCCGTCGAAGCGCGCGCAGCGACGTTCCCAGGGAGGCAGCAACATCCGTCCGTCCGTCGCTGCTGCTGCAGCAGAGCTGGGCGGCTGCTCGCGTGAGCTGACCGAAAGCCTGGCCCAGAGGGAGGGAGAGAGGGAGGGAGGGAGGGAGGGAGGGAGGGAGAGAGCGAGAGAGCGAGAGAACTTCCGCCGTTTGTGCACACGCGGAGGCAGCAGATGCGAAGCAGTGGACGCCGCAGATCTGTGTCAGCTCGATCGAACTCGAGCACAAGCACACCTCCAGCGCACCGCTCCCCTCCCAGACAGGCGTGACGCTCATAACACAGCTCTTGTACGCCTCTGCGCGAGGAGTGACCAAAGTGGATGCACCCAAGCTGCTGTTTCCAGTCTGTCGCTGCGGCATTACATTTTGTGTGGGATCGCGTTGGGCTTCCCGGAGCTCAGACTCCGTTGCTCAGATCATTGTCCGAGTTGGCCAGCGTTGTCGGTGCCCGACACTGTAGAAACCACGAATCGGAAATTTCCCGGCTTTCACGTTGGCAGTTGCAGAGGCACTCTCAGCGAGGGCGGCAGAGGCAGCGGCAGCGGCAGCGAGGGCGGCACGGGCACTAGCAGCATCGGCAGCGGTAGCGACAGCAGCAGCTGCAGAAGCAGCAACAGCAGCAGCAGCAGCAGCAGCCGCAGCAGCCGCAAAAGCAGACGCATCTGCTAGCAGCAGGCGCTATGGGCCGTAATGACGTCACAGTCACCGTAAACGTTTCCGGTACCTCCCCCACTGGTCCTTTTCTCGCAGAGGGTTCCCCGGCAGGAGCAACAGGAGGTGTCGGAGGGGGAGATGACAGTGACGGAGGAGGCGGTGGCGAATCCTACGCAATCCAAGGAAAAGCCGGTGCGAGCACCGAACGAGGACACCCACCGGTAGGAGCAGCAGGAGTGGGAGCAGAAGCAGCGGAAGCAGCACCTGCAGCAGGGGCAGCAGCGACTTCATCCTCCCCCCCGCCTACTCCGTCCGTGCGCGTGCACACGCTGCGGCCGCGCAAGCTGTCATCCTGGCGGAAGACGTTGGGCAACCTGATCGTGTCCATCGTGGGCGCCGGCGTGCTGGGCCTGCCCTACGCCTTCCGCCGCTGCGGGTGGGCGGTGGCGCTGGCGGCGCTGGCGGGCATGGCGTGCGTGTCGTACTACGGCATGATGCTGCTGGTGAAGACCCGCGTCATGGTGGAGGAGATGGAGGCGGAGGAGAGGGAGAGGGAGATGGACGTGGAGGTGGGGGAGGGAGGAGAAGGGGGAAGGAGGAGGGCGGAGTCGGGGCCGATCAACTCGTACGGGGATCTGGCGTTCAGAGTGATGGGACGGGGAGGCCAGGTGCGTTTGCCCTGCAATCGAGGTGTGGTGCGCCTGCATTTTGGTGTGCTGTGTTCGTGTGTGCTTTCATTTGTGTTCGTGTTCGTGTTTGTGTTTTTGTTTGTTCTCGAGCTTGTGCTCGTGCGTTGTCTTGGCCCAGAGAGGCTGTGGAGCTGTTGGCGTGGAAGCTTGAGCTGCGTTTCGTTGGCTTGAGTACGAGTAGCGTTAGCTTGTGTTTGAGTCGCGTTGGCTTGTGTTTGAGTCGCGTTGGCTTGTGTTTGAATTGCGTTGGCTTGTGTTTGAGTTGCGTTAGATTGTGTTTGAGTTGCGTTGGATTGTGTTTGACTTGCGTTGGCTTGCGTTTGAGTTGCATTGGCTTGCGTTTGAGTTGCGTTGGATTGTGTTTGAGTTGCATTGGCTTGCGTTTGAGTTGCGTTGGCTTGTGTTTGAGTTGCGTTGGCTTGCGTTTGAGTTGCGTCGGATTGTGTTTGAGGTCCTGTGGCTTGTGTTTGAGTTGTGTTGGCTTGTGTTTGAGTTGCATTGGCTTGCGTTTGAGTTGCGTTGGATTGTGTTTGAGTTGCTGTGGCTTGTGTTTGAGTTGCTGTGGCGTGTGTTTGAGTTGCGTTGGCTTGTGTTTGAGTTGCGTTGGCTTGTGTTTGAGTTGCGTTGGCTTGTGTTTGAGTTGCATTGGCTTGCGTTTGAGTTGCGTTGGATTGTGTTTGAGTCGCGTTGGCTTGTGTTTGAGTTGCGTTGGCTTGTGTTTGAGTTGCATTGGCTTGCGTTTGAGTTGCGTTGGATTGTGTTTGAGTCGCGTTGGCTTGTGTTTGAGTTGCATTGGCTTGTGTTTGAGTTGCGTTGGATTGTGTTTGAGTTGCGTTGGCTTGTGTTTGAGTTGCGTTGGCTTGCGTTTGAGTTGCTGTGGCTTGTGTTTGAGTTGCGTTGGCTTGTGTTTGAGTTGCGTTGGCTTGTGTTTGAATTGCGTTGGCTTGCGTTTGAGTTGCATTGGCTTGCGTTTGAGTTCCGTTGGCTTGCGTTTGAGTTGCATTGGCTTGCGTTTGAGTTGCATTGGCTTGCGTTTGAGTTGCATTGGCTTGCGTTTGAGTTGCATTGGCTTGTGTTTGAGTTGCCTTGGCTTGCGTTTGAGTTGCATTGGCTTGCGTTTGAGTTGCATTGGCTTGCGTTTGAGTTGCATTGGCTTGCGTTTGAGTTCCGTTGGCTTGCGTTTGAATTGCGTCTGCGCTGCTGTTCGTGTTCTGCCGTCACAGTATCCGATCACTCTTCTGCAGAGCATGTCTGGCCAGTTGCTTGTTTCGTCATTTTCCACGGGGAGGGCTGTGAGGGAGGGAGGTGGCGGCGATGTGCACACAAGTTCTGGGCACCTAGCGGATACGGTTGCCGTGACAGGACCGGTTCCGTAGGCCGACTGTTGTCGACGTGGACCGTTGGTGTGGTGACCCGGCGTGTGTCCCAGCTCGGGTGCGAATGCGAGCATGGTCACTGTGCACAGGGTCGTGAGCAGGGTCACGGAGCGGTCATGGCTTTTTTTTTTTTTTTTT
>SZWC01002061.1:72783-83021 GCA_023375785.1 Penium margaritaceum | reverse complement strand
CCTCCCCCCCGGAGAGAGCTGTGGTGCTCTTGTTGCAGTCACCATGCATCTTACCAGCACTGGGCTGGTGGGTTGGCATGGTGAGTGCGTAGTGGATGAACACTCTCACCTTGTACCCTCTCCTTTACACTGGCCCTGTTTTCCACTGTCCCCGGTACAATGCATGTGGACTTCCGTGCATGCTTCCCCTCCTCCCATAACCCCCTTCCCCTCCCCTCCCTCTCTCACATGCATCCCCTCCTCCCATACCCTCTCGTCTGTGCGTCCTCCTCTGTTGCCTGCAGTGTACGAAAGGCAGATGTGCCACATCCCGTTTGTACGCGACTCTGTGCTCCCCTGCCCCACCATGCGCGCCATCCTCTTCCGCACCCTCCGCTCGCTCGTCGTGCTGCTAGTAGCCGTCGCGGCAGTCGGGGTGCCGCACTTCTCCGACTTCATCTCGCTCGTCGGCTCGTCCGTCTGCTCCGTTCTCGCCTTCGTCCTCCCGGCCCTCCTCCACCTGCGCGCAGCCTCTGCCCGGCGAAAGTCGGCCCAGCCCCTTCTCTACTCTCACGTGAGGAAAGAGACAGTGCCGAGCGGAGTTTCGTGTCATATCGCCGACGGCCGACAAGGCCCCCTTGTTGTCGCCCCCCTGTTGTCCAAGGGAGTCGAACCGGCAGTCTCATGGTCGGAGTGGGTGGCGGACTGGGCGCTGATATTGTTCGGGGCAGCCTTTGGGGTGTGGGGGACAGCCGATTCGCTGTCGCGTGTATTTGCACCGGCGACGATGCCCCTGTCGCCGCCCCCTCCTGCAGCGGTCGGTTTGCACATGGACGCTTCTCTGTTTTTGACGGGAATTCAGTGATCGCTTTCCTGACAATGCTTCTACAAGTCAGGTGCTCGTTCCTTGAGACAGCAGTGCCGAAACTGTGCGCTGCTTCTAGTGTCTGAGCCCGTCCCCCAGTGTTTATTGTAGACGTAAGCAGTAGCTTTGACACCGGAAGATTCATCCATGCACATAATGGCTTCCAACTGTCAGGGGTGATGGTGCGTGGAGAACATGACTCCAACTTATTCTCAGATTTTTTAGAAAGTTCTCGGAAGCATTGTTACCGTGGCCTCGCTCAACTATTCGGAGAGACACAAACGAAGAAATAAAATTGATTCTCCCCTGAGGCAAGGAAGTATAGATAGAACATTCAAGCGGGTGCATACCCCCGGAGTGGAATGGAAATATGCATTTGGTCTGCAAGAAACATGTTCCCATGCGTGCAATGACAATGTTGGGAATAGAGCATCCCCCATCCCCAACCCTTTCCCTAGAACACGTTGGACGTGGATGTTGGCTACAAAAACGTAGAACACGAATAATAACATAACACTATGATCCCAAAACCTTGCTCCTCGTGAGAGAGTGCCTGATGTTGGCGTATGGGCTTTGAGCATTTAAGTGTCAGTCAGTCGTGTAGTGAGAGCTTCTCAGTTTGTACTGATGGTTCACTAGTAGCAATATCACTCCCTTTGTGACACGTATGATGCATTCGAGATGCCTAGTTCACCCATGCATGGTTGACAAACTACTAGAAAGCTTCTTAGCCTTGTTGCTGCTGACGTGGCGACAGTCTAGTCAGCTGACTCACTAGCAAGCAAGCAAGTGCAAGAAACACAAGAGTTAGGCTAGGGAGACGCGCAACGTCTCATACGCTCCAGTAGCTTAGTAATGCAGAGAGAGACAACAACCGACAAGCACACAACACAAATACATGCCGCGACGTATGGCAGGTGACGTACACAAAAGTGTTTGTTCTAGAACCGGCCCAAAACCATTATTTTGGCGGTAACTCTGCGCACAGGCATCCAAACACAACACCGTCTGAACCTAGAGATGCAGAATCTTGAACTGGACGCTGAAAGGTCACACACAGAGGTCTGGCATTGATCAGTGAACACACATTGTAAAACATGCGAATCGTGCTCAAGACCGAGTCCACCGAGAAAACTCTAGCGACTTCAGAAAAATCGAAGAGCACTCTAGCAAGCACCCTGGACGTCATGGCAGCTGTCTGTCAGCTGCGGGTGGGCAGAGCCACCACCCGTTGGTGCTTCAGCGCCAGCTGGGTCCACATCAAGGATCTGCAAAAGCATGGACACGTCCGAGTGGTCATTGTAAGGTGTGCAAAAAGAGGGGGAAGACGCATATCACAGCACTCCCCCATGACCTGATGGTACGCATGTCCATACATGTGCACAACTAACAGAGGTGCGCAACGAGATGTTCAACAGTCAATACTCACACACTCCACACTCGGCCACTCTCAGGCAAGGGGCGAAGCTTGACGGAACGAATGGCCACCATGAACTTTTCCCGCGCGAGTGCCTTGGTCTGGAATTCAGCCTGCTGCATGCTTGTGCTGACTCAGATGATGCAGATCACCTGTTGCTCCACAAGATCAAGCACAAAGTGATGATCAACAGCAATGTGCTTCGTCCGTGCATGAAACACACTAGAGTTCTTTGGAATGGTAAGAGCAATCTAGTTTTCATAGCGCAGAATGATGCAAGGCACAGACTGACACAACTACGAAAGAGAGGTTGTAACCCTTGTCCCTAGTGTGACATACTAGCCTCTGATGAGCTAAGTGTAATACATTCTTGCTTGCCACTATTCCATGACACAGTGGTGCCACCCAGCAGGAACACGTAGCCTATCCGCCTACGCCCATCAGGTTTCCACGCCAAGTCACTGTCTGTCTAGCCGTTGACTACCACCAAACACTTCCATCAAAAGTAGAGTCCGAGATACGGTGTGGAGACCATGTACCGCACCACTCACACAACCACGTGAAGGGCTCTCGCCCAAAGACATTGTAAAAACTGTACAAGGAGGTTGACGACGAAAGCAATGCTGGCCAAGTACATCAAAGAGCAAACCATGCGCAAGTATAAGGTTATGTCCACTGTCTTCCCCAGACGTTCTAGATCATCCACCTTCAATGCATCCTTCCCGTCAGGTGTGTTGGGGGTGGAGGCTGTGGGAACTGCACCAAGGAGGTCAACAAACTGCTCCCCCGCAACGTGGGCGTGACATGACTGCTGTCTCTCGCTGACGATCATGTACGATCTCCATCCCGAGAAACACAGCTGTAGGACCAAGGTCCTTCATCCTGTAGGCAACCTGAAGGACTGCCTTGGCCTCCTTCACGGTCTCAATAGAAGAAGACGCAATCAGGAGGTCATCCACATAGACTAGGATGGTGGTGAAGCTTTCAACTATCCGTCTACAAAAGATAGACGGGTTAACGTCACTTCGCACATAACCGGCACGTGTCAATGTGCCGGTGATCTCCAAGTTCGAGCACCTGGATGACTGTTTCTCCGTGCTCACGGAGGCTCTCAGCTTATCCTCACAAGTGGCATGCCACAACTCTTCATCCTGAGCCGAGAGTGTCTCCTTCAATGTGCCTAGATCAGGCGGCATCGAGGGAGAGCTTTGGGTGGCTAAGACACACGCCTCCAGACTCGGTCTGAGCACGACAAGGTGGGTTGCAACATCGCAAGCCACCGAGAACTCTCGGGAGACCAACTCGTGACCAACAGAGCACACCGGGTGCACCTCAGTGTAGTCCACGTGGAAACTCAGGCCAAGTGCCTTCGTGCCAGGATCGCCACTCCAAACATTACAAGTGGAGCGTCTAGGTGCCAAATCAGCTATTTGCTGAGCCCTGGAAGGCAGTGGTTGAAGACAACCACTGAGCTCATGAGAGTAGTCCGAAGCTAAGGTGGTCACATGTGGCTGCGTAGAAACCGGCTAGTCCACAACTGCAGTGAATGCAAGCTTGCAAGGAAGAGAAGAGGGCGATCATGGACAGGTGTTGGCTCGCGCGCTGGGGAAGCAAGTGTAGACAGAGGACCAGGTGTGACTGAGGAGATTGCCACATGCACGAGATGAGGTGTGCGAGAGCAAACTGGCATAGGCGCAGAAGTAGGTGTGCCAGAGAGGACCGGCACTAGCAGAGAGGCAAGTGTGCCGGAAGGGAATGACACTAGCACGCGAGCAGGTGTGCTAAAAGGGACTGAGATTGGTACAGGAGTAGGTGTGCCAGAAGGGACTAAGACTGACATGGAAGTAGGTGTGCCAGAAGGGACTGAGAGTGACACAGGAGGAGGTGTCCCAAAAAAGGCTGAGCCTGGCATGGGAGCAAGTGTGCCAGAAGGGACTGAGACTGACACGGGAGCAAGTGTGCCAGAAGGTACTGAGACTAACACGGGAGGAGGTGTGATAGAAGGGACTAAGATTGATATGGGAGCAAGTGTCATAGAAGGGACAGACACTGGCACAAAAGTAGGTGTGCCAGAGGGAGCCGACAAGGCCACTGGATCGACAGCCATAATGGTCGGATCGTCATCAATCGAAGATTGGACCACAGGTGAGGAGGCCCGGTTGGACCCATCCGTAGGTCTAGACTCACCCATCCGCCACGAAGCCACCCAGGTGGGAACGTGGGTGTCGGCTAGAAACAGAATGCTAGATAGGTTGCGGTAGGTAAGAGCCTAAAAGAAGAGAGCTTCTCGAGACTTGATAATACGGTGACGAGCGGTGTCCCAAAAGCACCTTCAACCGTGGGGAAATGTCGATGAAGGTACACATGCGACCCTGAGGTGAGACCTTGAACCCTTGTAGGTCCTCGGTGTGCCAAATGTAGGCTAAGGATCCCAAACACGAGCAGGACGGAGGTCGGCACGATGACCAAACCACAACACGTACAGCGTGACATGGTTTGGAAGAGGGTCGTGTGGCAGGGGGTTTCAGACCCACGTCATGTAGGAAAACCCCTCAAAGGCAAAGGACTCCGGAAGACTGCACTCAGACTGCATGGCATCGACCGCCTCCTCCATGATGTGGTTCTAGCACTCAGACACGGCATTCTGCTTTGGTGTAACAAGGACAGAGAGCTGGTGTAAAGTACCGCGCTCTGCAAAGAGGGTGTCCATCTCGCCTAAGAACTCACCACAAGGATCCGAGCGGAACGTGTGGAGGGTCTGACGAGACTGGCACTCAGCCATCACCAACCACAGGCAAACTTCCAGGAAGACATCGCTCTTGTAGCAGATGTTGTAGACCCACCTCATCTGGGTAAATTCATCATTCGGGGTGAGCACATATCGTCCATGATCTGAGAGATATTCGACAGGGAGGGAACCGAGAAGGTCCGAGTGGAACAACTCAAGCGGACGCAGGGTCCGGGAAATGAAGTCAAGATAAGTACAGCGATGCGTTTTACCTAGAGCGCAGAAGAGAAAGTCGGCCTTGGGCAGCTTCTCGAAGGAAGTCACGTCAAGACAAAGGGCTGGCTGAGTCCGAATGAGCTTGGACATAGTGTCCGAGCTCACATGGTAAAGGCAGTGATGTAGCAAACGGTGGTGTTTTGGATAGTGAACACCAGTGAAAATCTCGTGCAAATGTAGAGGAGGGAGAGGAGATAGAGGAAATGGTACGAGACACACCATACAAGTCATCAACAACTAAGGCAAAAAGAACAAAGGCATGACAGACCATTGAACCGCACAACCCCGAATCCTTGCAAAGGAAATGACTGACCAGACCCTGTCTGAATGGATTGAACTGCCGTAAGGGGACCGAGCACGATGAAGTCACTACAACGACAAGTCATATGATGGGTGGCACCAGAGCCAATAATCCAGGTGCCACTCGGCTCATGACCAATTTTCGACACTGAGCAACATGCTACAGAACATTTTACCTCTGCCGGACGTGAAGTAGAGAACTAGGGACAATGAAGAACAACACAAACCTGGAACTTGTCTAGCCAGTTGGTACTATCTGCTCCATCCTCATCACGAGCCGACTGAGCCCCCCCACAAGCATCATCACGGGAAACAGACACAGTGGGACACGCTGTCTGGGAACCACTCGGTTGTGACACAATTGTACCTATTTGACTACAGAACACCAGCAACTGATGAAGCTCCATGATTGTGCGATCGCGAATGTCCATGTCACCATTGCTACCTGGTGAAACGGTTGCATCTGCTGCAGTTGTGGGTGTGGCACGACTCGTTCATTTGTCGCTGGAGGATATCCATTGCGCATGCACCGCCTAGAGGCCGCGCATGATCTGAGGCCAGCGCCCCCACAATTGTAATACTGGACAGAGCGACCACTGCCATTGCTCATTGGTTGTTGTTGCTGCTGTTGTTATCCCTTGTCGCATCTCATTTTTTCCTTCTTCCCCTGTGTAGCTGTTGCAATGCCCTGAGTCTGGCCGCATGGGGTAAAGGAAGAGGACGAAGTGGTTGAGGTAGGACTGGTGAACTGGGGCAGAGGCATAGGAGGGGTCGCAATCATTGCTGGAACAAGTGGACTCTTTTGATGGGTGACAACAACTTCATGAGATGATGTCGACTGGAGAAAGTAGCAATGAGCCCAAGGAAGTAGCTACAGTGAATCTGAAAACTCAAAGAGAGCCACATGGTCAAAATCTGTAAAGACCTTCACGTGGTCCAAGTGCACCCCTATCATGATGGCGTCGAGTGCCCACGGCTGCATCCTGCCACCAGACCCAAGATGGGTGTAAAGGCGCATGGCGCATCTTCAATAGTCTGTACGAGCTCCATGGGACCCTAGTGGAGGGAGTAGAACTCACTTAGTTGAGCCGCCCTTGTGGCATGGGTCTCTGTAGCAGGAAGTGTCAAGGCCCGCTTCGAGCCCTGGCATGGTTCTGATCGATTCCCGGTCCTAGCCTCACCTAGAAAGGGGCAAAATTCTGCCACAGTCTCTTGTGACATGGCGTAGAGCAGACCGTGAAGCAATATTGCTGCTCTCTGGACCTGGTGAGCATCGAAAGTCTGAAACTGGCTGTGGTAATAAGGCCAGACGCCCTAATAGTCGGCCCAAACCTGAAACAGGGTCTCCTAGCAGGGTCGCATCGCTATCTCAACAAGGTGGAGGTGTTCCAAAGTCCTTCTGTCGCCGCTATGTGGGGAGGACGACCTCAGGCTCAGGAGATGGTGGATGAGGCACAGGGAGACCACCAGCGAGAGAAACGCCACCAAAGGTGAATGCTTCTGAACGATCTGGCTTGTCGTGACTACGAGAAGGTGGTAAGGTGAGAGGCTGGGACCCCAGACGCAACTCATGCATCTACTCCTCAACAACACGGATCTCAACCTCACATGTGTCATTTTCCATCTCCTCATCCCAAGTGTCAACCTGTGATGAGGGGTGCTGAGGCCGCGGTGCTGTATACGGCATAGACTACTGAACGGATGGTACAGCTCTAGCAGGTCCTCCTGCTATCTTCCGTGAGGCCCCTAAACGGCCCTCACTAACTTTGCGATCATCTGTAGCACATCGGTCGAACGCTGCTGCTGGTGGCATATCTCATCATACATCCAAAGAAGCTCGTCGTTCGTGAGTGACTGCGACCGTGGACTCACGATGCCAGAAGAGGAAGAAGAAGATGAGTCTCCCAGCCCCTTGCCCTTGTCACAGACCGGCGGCATCTGTGCTGCTCAGTATGGGTCCAAGCGTCAACGTTGTAAGAATCAAGAACTGTTGGTGTTTCTTGAGAAGATGGAACGCTAGAAAAAATGATGTTTCAGTCAGAAAATTGACTGTGTTGGTGCTGAAATCATCACCTACAATGATGATGTCAACATGAAGGTTGCCCAAATGAAGCAAAATCTGGGGTGATTGTGGGCCGGAGGATTCTGAATGCAGTGGCAGTGGTTTCATGCATAAAACCTTCAAAAGAGTAGAAAAACGTCACTATTTTAGCACCAAATAAAAAGATGGATATGAGAGCGTTGTTTTGTTTTGTTTCCTTGAGCCTATAGGACACAAAATGAAGTGGGAGTGGATGCAATGGATAGGTTTTTACAAGAGTTTTTTAGCGAGCCCTTACACGCCAAAAACGGTGGTGATATGGGATAGTTGCACTCTCTCACGTGTGGAGGGGGTGGTAGGTGTGACATGAGTGAAGGTTCTGGAAACCTTCACGGACCCCTTCTCAGCATCACGTGCCCCAACTACTGTTGGAGAGGGCTGGACAACCCTTGGCTTCCTCGTGGTGGTGGCGTGGTGATGTGGTTGTAAGGGTGTCTCTACTGCTGCAATCTACTGTGGTGGGTCACAGTGGCTTGGTGGGTCCTCCGAGGACCGTGGCTTTAGTTGCGACTCTCACTGCTGCTGCCACTATTGTGTCTCTGCTGTACAGCTCAGCGAGGGATGCCTTGGCACTCTGATGCCATGAGAAACTAATACGGAGCTTCCTAGCCTTGATACTTCTTACATGGCGACACAGTCTTGTCAGCTGGCGCAGTAGCAAGCAAGCAGGTGCAAGAAAGAGCAAGAGTGAGGCTAGGGAGACACACAAAGTCTCAGAAGCTCCAATAGTGTAGTAATGAAGAGAGTGATGACAACTGACAAGCACATGTGATAAATACTTGCCGCGACATACAGCGGGTTACTCACACAATAGTGTCAGATTGTCCTAAAACCGGCCAAGAACCACTGTTTTGGCCATAACTATGCGCACAGACATCCAAAATGTAACCCCGTCACAACCTAGAGATGCAGAATCTCGAGCCGGATGCTACGACTAGTCACACGCACAGGTCCGACATCGATCAGTGGACACACAATGTAAAACAAACAAATCAGGCTCAAGACCCAGCCCACGAGCTTTCTCGGTGGTTGAGATGGAGGCATTTGGTGGCCTGTGCCAGTGCCTTGGGAGACCCCATGATGATTTGTAACTTATTGTCTCTGACAGGTTTTGCATTCTCCCTGTGGTGGAGACCCGGGTACACGGTGGCTTGTTCCGGTACCTCGGAGGACCCACTACTCATTGATCAAGTATTTATTAAATTCTAGTCGGACGTATGTAGTTTGCAAGGTGTTGAGACCTGGACGCTCATTGACATATTCCTACATATCGGGAAGCCTAACTTGCCTAGCCTGGTTGGCTGGTTGTGCTAGTATATTATTGTAGAGTCTGGATGTGTTTTTGGGTATTTTGCGTACATTCTTGTCAGTCGAGACCCAGGCACTCTGTGGACTGTTCTGGTGCCTCAGGAGATCTCACTTGTGTGGTTTCACATTTGTTGACCTGCGTATTCCCCGTTCGTGCCTTTTGGTGTGACGGGGATGAAGGTGCTTGGCGGACCAGCCGCCAGTCCTCAGCACATAAGCTCTCAGAAGGGCTCGTCGTACATTCTCTTTGGTCATTAATCCATTCTTTCCTGAAATTTTTGAGTATTGGTTCTGCAGTTCTCCCACTCACAACCAGAGCTCGCATGACATTTAATATGGGCCTGCATGCCCTAGAGCAATTTTAGCATGGCATCAGAGCACAGGGAGGGGCGTGTGAGCAACAAACCAGCACAACAGTTCTGAAACAAAGCTGAGATGTTTCACGTGGGATCACGGAGGCAGAAGCGTGCTGGAGCAGCAAGCGTTTCTGCCACAGCAACAAGAACGTATTTCACTTATCATTAGGATAACTGTGCACTAGGAGGCCATTGGGTGCTGCCACAGCTGTTGTATTGGCGCTAGAAGAAACAGCACTACCTTACCACTCATGACTTCGGAGTGTGAGTGGCAGACGTGGCATGGTGCACCACCAGAACAACGCATAAGCAAGCATCAGCACCCTTGCATCTCTAGCACGAGTGTATAAGCTGTGAGGCAAAGCTGAGACATCATTGCTCAGTAGAATAGCGAGTGCACACAATTGAGTGTGGCAGTTAGTGCGCTTGGTAAGGTGCTTGACAGCGTGCTTGACGGTGCACATTGCTAGGTTCCGATTTCAACTGTGGTGATTGCAGCACGACACACCACTCAGCATTGCACAGCACTGCACTGCAATAGCACTGCACAGCATTGCACTACAGCAGCACTCCACAGCTCTGAATGGCATCGTGTGCCAGCAGCGTGTTGCCCTTGTTGTTGTAGCGCACAGCCGCAGATGCAGAATGCAAAGGTAGTAGCATCAGCAGCAGAAGTAGGAGTAGCAGTGGCATCACACAGCACTAGCAGCATCGAGCATCAGTGCACAATAAGAGGGGTTGCTATCTTACTCGCTTGCTCTCTCTCCCCCACCCCGTCCTCTCTCTCTCTCTCTCTCTCTCTCTCTCTCTCTCTCTCTCTCTCTATCTCTCTCTATCTCTCTCTCTCTCTCTCTCTCTCTCTCTCTCCCTCTCTCTCTCTCTCTCTCTCTCTCTCTCTATCTCTCTCT
>SZWC01002061.1:53474-72482 GCA_023375785.1 Penium margaritaceum | reverse complement strand
TCTCTCTCTCTCTCTCTCTCTCTCTCTCTCTCGCTCTCTCTCTCTCTCTCTCTCGCTTTGCCTCTTTGTGTCACACAGACTCTTTTATTTTGGGTACCTGAAGAGTATGTCATAAAAATCTAATCCCTCCTTTCCTTCATCATGGGTAAGATGTGCGAAGTGAAGGGAAAAATACCGCAAATCGAGTGATGATGACCTAAAAAAGATTGAAGGGTGTAGATAAAACCCGATGGCTATCACCAGGATCTTGTTTCACACGGACTTGCTCTCTCGCAGTCTGCAACCTACTGACGTTAGCCTCACTGAGCTATCCCGTTGGAACCCACCTTGCGTATCATTGGCAACCTCGAGTCGAGGCTGCCGACGATGTTCGCCAGATGACCTCGCATGGAGGTGTGAGACACACTTCACGCGTGGGTGGTCCTCCTTCCGGAACCTCCTGACCGAATTTGAACCAGAGGCAGTTAAGTTAAAAAAAAGGGCAGTCGAGTATCAAGGGGTACTGAAGAAAAACAAGGGGCATTGAAGAAAATAGGGGGTTTCGGTATACATAGGGTTAGGAGACTAGCAAAGTTTTCCTTCTGTTGTTCCTCACCTCTCTGCCAGCACCTTATGCTTTTTTTTTAAATGAGCTCCTCTTTCTCCCTCAACTCTACTCACTCGCTCTAGTGACCTCCCCTAGTCTTGCTTCAACACGTTCAACATGTCCTAAGAGAGACCTGTTGCTATGAAATCTATCACTCTGATCTTCCTCACTGGTCTCTCTAGACATTATGATGTCACAGCCAGCACCACCACCTGACAGTCCTTCACCGTGAGCGATTTTGACACCGCCTAGTAATAGCATTCTTTGCCCTCACTCTCATCATTAGCCTTCTTTCGTCATGATAGTGCATCACCCGGGATCACCATTCCCTAGCTTCCTGGCCATGCGCTCTCGGGGTCGATTTCCCCATCGCCCACTGACATCACTTCCTACGCTCACTCTCACCACCGCTCGCCCCTGGGTGACCTTGCCACCCGCACCACCTCCCCATGGTTTCGCTGGCCAGCCACTTTTGTGGTCAGTTTCTTCACTGCCAGTAGAGGGCGTTCTCAGTGCTTCCCTGTGTCAGCAGCCTCCCCGTCAGTTGACCCGCCATCCATCACCACCCTTTCATGGGTCATCTGGCCAAAGTCCTATGTGCATGGCTCCTACGCCACCAGGAGAGGGTGCTCTCCACGCCCTCCCGAGTCATCAGCCTTACGGCATTGTGACCGGACAGACTTCATCACTCTTTGGCCAGTCTTCTCCATGGTCGTTTTGTGCACCACTGAGGAGCAACGTTCTCTATGCTCATCCTCGTCATGAGCTGCCCACGGGGGCTATGATGTGGTTGCTGGCACCACCTCTTTGTGATCTTGCTAACCAGCAGCTCCCTTGGTCAGCCCATGTGGTGCCAGGACACTACACTCTCCATCCACCTCTGATGGAGCGGCAGGTGCCACCGCCTCGCGTTTTTGCCTGCCACTTTTGGGAGATGGACGCTACGGTTGTAGCCATTGTTGTCTGTGCCCTAATGAGTGGCATCCATCCCGGCTCCAACCCTGTGGCTTTTCACAACACGGTGTTGGGATTTGTGACGTTCCTGTCGACCTGTACACTCTACTGCGACCACTCGGCCGTGTCCATGCCTGTGCAGATCCTTGATGCGGACCTAGGTGGTACCGGTGCGTCGTCTGGTGGTCGACTACCAGCTTGGAGCTGACCGACGACCGTCCCAGATCTCTGGACGCTGCCAGGGACATCCTGTAGTTTTTCTGCAGCACGTAGGAGTTTATCGGTGGTCTGGTTGTGGGCCCAATATGCATGATTTTGGATTACGTGTCCACCGTTTGATGCCGGATGCATGCATGCCGTAGCATCTGGCTTGTGATTCTGCACGTCTAGGTTCAGATGGCGTAGCGTTCTGACATGTTTACACTGAGTTACCGCCAAAACAGTGGTTTTGGGCCGGTTTTAGGACAGATCTTGTGCTGCCGCGTGCGACACCCGCCATGCGCCGCGGCAGGCACTTATGCCATGGACCTGTCATTTGTCATTTCTCTCTCTGTGAATGCTATTGAAGCATTCTCACACTTTGTCTTATGTCCCCTAGCTAGACCCTTGCCGTTGTGTGTATGACTTATGACTGTCATCACCGTCTGCCAGCACTGACGCCTAGTCAGTGGCTGTGTCGCTAGGAAGCTTCCACGCATCTTCTCCTGGTATCACAGCGGTGAGACAGTTCTCGCCGAGCTGCAGAGCAGAGATGCAATAGAGCAGCAGCAGTGAGCGTCACCGTTGCAGCCGATCTCTAGGGACCTGTCGACGTCACCCGACTGCCGACGACGTCACCCACCTTCAGCACGTGAGAGTGCATCAGCAGCAGCCGCTAGCAACAGCAGGTGAAAGCTACAGCAGGCGGCAGCTGCTAGCAGCTGCTGGCATTGGCTCTACCAGCGAAGGCAGCAAGTCGCAGCCGTAGCAGGCGGCGGCGGGCAGCAGCAGCAGCAGCGCGCGGTAGCAGCAGCACGCAGCAGCAGCAGCACGTAGCAGGAGCAGCGCGCAGCAGCACTACACGGCGGCAGCAGGCAGCAGCCGCAGCAGGCGGCAGCGGGCAGCAGCAGCATCAGCAAGTAGCAGCATGCAACAGCGGTAGCATTGAGCAGCAGCAGCGAGCAGCAGTAGCGCGGCAGCGGCAGCGCGCAGCAATAGCAGCGCACAACTAGAGCAGCGCACAACAGCGCCGCGGCACAGCAGCAACTCGCAGCCACTGCCACAGTTGCGCAAGCAGCTGCGCTGTTGTTGTTGTAGGCACAGGCGTAGCAGCTGTAGTAGCCGAGTGGAGGCTGTTGTGGAGCTTCCATGTAGCTTCCGTGTGGCTGCCGCGGAACAGCCGGCCAACAGCCGCAAGGGTTGTCAACCAAAAAAAGAAAAAAACTGTGCTGACATCAGCATTTTCCTTGCTGACGTCATCAGGTCCATGCTGACGACAGCAACCTCCTGCTGACATCAGCACCTACCTTTGTCAATTTTTGGGGTCGGAAATTCAAAAATTTCCAGCGTTTCAAATCTTCGAGAACCACTGACAGTTCTCAAATCCGACCAATTTGACGTCCCGGTCCATACTGAGGGCTGACATGCATCCGACCAATGACAAGGGCAAAGGACCATCAAATCCCTCCTCCTCCTCCTCAGGGTTCATGAACCCACGCTCGCAGGCCATTGCAGACCTGCGGAGTCAGCAGGATGAGATACGTCGTCAGCACCAATAGTAGACTGACGCCATCCGTGCGCTCAATGATCTTATTCGTGGTCAGTCCACTGTCCCACAGCAGACATCCGGGGGAGTCGGTGGTGTCATACCTTTTGCACAGCAGTCAGCATCTACACCAAGGAGAGAAACAGGACAGGATCCGCCACTTTTTGATCCTCTCAATGAGGACCTCGACATGCCAGACATGGAGGATGACACCCACGAGAGCGAGATTCGTGTGCTTCAGGCGCGTCTCCGCCAGCTTCAGACGCGTTCTGGTTCCCTGTCCCTGGAGATCCGATTCTCGCCTGACCCCTACCTTGGCGACTTTCCTCGTCCCGGTGTCTTCTCCATCCCTCGTCCTTCCCAGCCTGCGGTTGCTCTCCCCATGGAGCGGCAACCCGAGGACTTCGAGACACAGTCCCCACGCTACATCAGCGAGGACGACTTTGACTGCTGGGAGTATCTCTTCCAGGTCAGGGCCACTTCATAGGGGATATGGCCCTACTATCACAGGCTGTACCAAATTACGGACCGCGATCAGGTGCTGACAGCGGCTCGGGCGATGCGCGCACTGCCATGCCACGTGAGACTGTCGTGGACTTTCACCCTTTCCTTGGAGAGGCCGGCACGGGCACAGGTGCTGATCCACGTGGGGGCTGGAACCTGGCACTGTCCTTGCTTTCTACAGAGACGCATGCCACCCGCGCGGCTCACATTTGCGCCTTTCACTCCCTTTTTTAGGGACCTGCTGAGCCTGTAGCCGATTATTGGCAGCGTGTCATGCGCATCTACACACACCTTGAGACTTCAGGAGGTACACAGCTCTGGGCGCTTCGCACGCTCATGATCGGAGCTCGTCTTGAGCACGTAGATATCTTCTTTGGGTACAGAAACATCCTGCTCGAGCCCTTCTCCACCTCACTTCAGCTCCTTCCTTGGATGCATGAGCTTTTCTTCCAGGTGACTTCCACCCGCAAGGTAGCTGTGGCCCATCAGGTGAGTCCCCTCGCTGCAACGGTCATCACGTCGCCGCTGACACCCTTCTTGTAGTCCACTTCTTCATCCTCTGGCACACCCTCCTCTTCCCCCTCCACCCCGGCTACCCCGACTCAGATGCAGGATGTGGCACTTGTGGCACAGGGGAAGATGTGCAAGAAGAAGCGTGGTTCGGCTCAGCAACAGTCACAGCATCAGCAGTCATCGGGTGGTAGTAGTGGACGCACTGTCCGCTACTACAACTGTGGAGGTGCTCATCACTACACCAAGTGCTAGAAGCCGCTCGACTGGGCGCGGATCACTCGCGGTCTTCAGGCTTCACACGCGCAATGGCCCGCTTCGAGCACCACAACCTCTGGTCGAGCGGTGACTACGACTACAGCGGTTCCTGCTTCCCTACTAGCAAGCAGTGGCGACCCGGACTCGCGTGACCGCACCATCGCCAAGATCCGTCACCTTCTAGCGCTTCGCTTTCAGGGAGGTGCGAGTGTGTTGCCACAGCCGGGTGGTTCACAGACTTTTTGCTTGTCTGACCTTGTCGCTCGTGATGACTCATGTGGAGGGGCACATCTGGCATGTGATGATGATGGGCCTGACAGTATCGATTGGATTCATGAGTCTTACCTCTGTGCTCTTCGTCGTTCCTCCTCACATGTTGCTCAGCGCCTGTCAGAGGCCGAGTGTTCCATTGCCCGTTGGACAGTGACGTCCTCCGGTCGTGATCCCGGTGGCACTTGGATCATCGATTCTGGTGCCACTCATCACATGACCTACCGTTGTAGTGACTTCGTTCTTCTCGGTCCTGTTACGTCTGTTTGCTCCATTCGCACAGGCTCTGGTCAGTCCTTGGCGGTCCAGGGTGTTGGGGTTGTGTGCTTCGATGGTCCGTCTCGCCCCCCGTATCTTTCCGAGGTGCTTTTTGTGCCTAACCTTGAGGTCAGCTTGCTTTCTGTGCATGCCTGAACACTGATGTGAGTACTTGTGGAGCACACTGCAGACTCCATGACTGTGACAGCTATTGATACTCGTATTGTTGTCCTTCGTGCCTCTGTTGTGGATGATCTATACCGTATTTCTTGGATTTCTTCTTCTTCTTGCTCACCCTCTCCTCCTGCTCGTGTGTTTGTCACTTGGCTTCTGTCTGCTGAGCACAAGCGACTGTTGCATTGTCGACTGTGTCATGTGGGCTCCGACACTGAGTCGAAGCTCATTCGGACACAGCCCCCCCTCGGTCTTGACGTGAGTCCTTTCGAGAAGCCGTCCAAGATCAATTTTCTATTCTGCGCTCAGGGTAAGATGCATCATTGCACCTATCCGGACTCCCGTTCTTGCGCACTTCGCCCTCTTGAGTAGGTCCATTTGGACCTTCTCGGTCCTCTTCCTATCGAGTCTCTGTCCGATCGGGGCCGATACGTCCTGAACCTGACTGATGACTTCACCCGGATGCGGTGGGTTTACAACCTGCGCCAGAAGAGTGACACCACTCTCGCAGTTCCCCTCTGGCTAGTGATGGCTGAGCGTCAGTCCCGCCACACGTTGCATACCTTCAGTTCGGATCGCGACGACGAGTTTCTTAGCAAGTTGGACAGTTTCTCCACCGAGCACGGCGTTTTTCACTAGGTCTCCGCTCCTGCTACTCCTCAGTAGAACATTGTCTCTGAGCGCTGGAACCGCACCATGGAGGATGCGGTTCGCGCTATGCGGTCTGAGTGGGGTCTCCCGGAGTCCTTCGCCTTTGAAGGATTCGCCTACATGACGTGGGTCTGGAACTGCCTCCCGCACGGTCCCCTTCCGGACCACGTTACACCGTACAGGCTCTGGTTTGGCCACCGTGCTATCCTGTTTCTCGCTCGTGTCTGGGGATCCTTGGCTTCTGTGTGGTACACCGAGGACTAGTAGAGGTCCAAGGTCTCACCGCGGGGTCGCTTGTCTGCCTTCGTGGGCATCTCCCCGCAGGCGAAGGCCTGGCGGTTTTGGAGCCCCGCCTGTTGTCGCATTGTTGAGTCTCGCAACATGCTCTTCTTTAAGTCTCTTACCTACCGTGATCTGACCTTGATCATGTCACTGTCTGTCACGCATGTTCCTACGTGTGAGGCTTCTCCACGAATGGGGGAGTCTGGGCCTGCGAGCACCTCTCGCCCGGCTGATGTGTCCATTTGAGCCCCCTCCACTTCTCGGTCTCCGGCTCTTAATGACCCAGTGATCATCGTTGTCGACCCAGAGACCTCTTCAACACAGTAGGCTTCTACCCTTGTTCCCTCGCACCCCACAGGTACCCGTGATTCTGTGCCCGTGTCCACCAGTACTCCTGCCTCTGTGTTTGGTCTTGCCTCAATTCCTGCTCCTACTGCCACACCCAGTCCCGTGTCTCCCACACACGCATCTCCTCACATTGCATAACCTGATCCTCTGCCTCAGCCCTCACCAGCTGTGGTCGTGCCTGTCTCTGAGCCTGAGGTGATCTCCTAAAGCCCAGGTTCTATCGCGTGAGCCCAGCGGTCGTCTTCGACCATTGGTCTCCGGATTCCAGCGAGTGTGAGATCCCGCACCCAGGCGCTCCACTCGCAGCATCGCGAGTGGTGATCCTGACACAAAGGCCCTAGGCCTGAGTGTCCGCACTGAACACACAGTGGTACATCCAGCGTGCCCTGTAAGGCACGATCTCATCACTCACAAGTTTCATATCACTTGTGATGCAGCAGCTGACCTTGTGGTCGTCAGGCCCAACACTGAGGCGTGCGCACTTGCCACTCAGAGCTCTCCCTCTATGGTGCCTGATCAAGGCAAACTGAGGGAATTTCTCTCATTAGAGGATGCAGACGTCTGGCGTGTTTCCTGCGAGGATAAGCTTTGCGCCATCCGAGAGCACGGAGTTTACGAGCTAGACGACCTTCCACCTGGGAGGAAGGCTATCCAGGTCAAGTGGGTCGTTCCCGAGAAAGTGAAGTCGGATGGCTCACTAGAACGCCACAAGGCTTGCTTCGTTGTCAAGGGGTCTTCTCAGATCGAGGGCATCGATTGCACTGACACCTTTTCCCCTGTCGGTCGCATGACCTCAGCTCACGCTATGTTTGGTGTCGTGGCTTAGCATGACTGAGAACTGCACCAGATGGACATGAACAATGCGTTCCTCCATGACTCTCTGGATGAGGAGATTTACGTTGCTCAGCCACCAAGATTTCAGGATGGTGACAAGGTATGGTGCTTGTACAAGTCCTTGTACGGTCTCAAGCAGTCTCCTCAGTATTGGAACCAGGAGATCACTGGTATCCTGACTCGTGTGGGATATGTACACAGCGAGGAAGATCCCTCTTTCTTTATCCGGTGGACGCCTGAGCGGTTCCCCGCCTTCCTGGTCTATGTGGATGACCTTCTCATCGCATCTCCTTCCATGGAGGCCGTGAAGGAGGCCAAGGCCGTTCTTCAGACTGCCTATAGGATGAAGGATCTTGGTCCTGCAGTGGTGTTTATTGGCATGGAGATTGTGCAAGACCGTAGACGTCGGACCCTTCTATTGCATCAGGCCCAATACACACGTGTTGTGGGGGAGCGCTTCAGTGACCTCCTTGGCGTAGTGCTCATGGCCTCCACACCTCTTACACCTGACAGGCAGGATGCCCTAAAGGTGGACGATCCCACACAGCTGGGGGAGACAGTGGATGTGACCTTGTACCTCCACCTCATCGGATCTCTGATGTACCTGGCCACTACCACACGCCTCGACATCACCTTCACAGTCAATCTCCTTTCACAGTTTCCACAGGCTCCACATGGTAGAGCCCTTCATGCGGCTGTTCAAGTGGTACGATATGTGGTCTCCATACCGTACCTCGGACTCTGCTTTCGCCGGCACTGTTTGGTGGTTCTAAAAGGCTACACCGACAGCGACTGGGCCTGGGGTCCGGATGGACGCCGTTGCACCGGTTACGTGTTCCTGATTGGTGGTACCCTTGTGTCCTGGCGTAGTGGGAAGCAGGGCTGCATTGCACGTAGCTCGTCAGAGGCAGAGTATGTTGCTCTGGGTACAGGGGCTGCTAAGGCAGTATGGCTACAGCGCTTGTTCCTTGAGCTGGGTCACGTAGTACCTGCAATTGTGCTTCGTTGCGACAACCAGAGTGCTCTTGCCATTGCGCAGAACTCTATTGTCTTTCACGCTCGCACGAAGCTCATAGCGGTTGAGCATCATTTTGTGCGTGATCTCGTGGAGCGACACGTGATCTCTGTCATATGGGTTGGCACTGACATGCAGCGTTTTGACTTCTTCACGAAGGCACTGGCACGCAGGAAGTTTCTAGTGGCCATTCATTCTGTTGGGCTTTGCCCCTTGCCTGAGAGTAGTTCAGTGCGGGGTGTGTCTTGTCTGTGTCACGACTGTTTCTGCACTCGTCATTGTACTCATTTCAGTGGTGCACGTGTATGGACACGTATATCATCGGGCCATGGGGAAGTGTTGTGATTTGTGACGTTCCTGTCGACCTGTACAGTTTACTGTGACCACTCGGCTGTGTCCATGCCCGTGCAGATCCTTGATGCGGACCCAAGTGGTACCGGTGCGTCGTCTGGTGGTGGACTGCCAGCTTGGAGCTGACTCACGACTGTCCCAGAGCTCTGGACACTTCATGGGACCTCTTGTAGTTTTTCTACCACACGTAGGAGTTTATCGGTGGACTGGCCATGGGCCTGATTTGCAAGTTTTTGCATTTTGTATCCACCGTTTGATGTCGGACGTACGCATGTGACCAGTCGTAGTGTCCGGCTTGTGATTTTGCACGTCTAGGTTCAAACGGTGTAGCGTTCTGACATGTTTACGCTGAGTTACGGCCAAAACAGTGGTTTTGGGCCGGTTTTAGGACATGCCTTGTGTTGCCGCGTGCGACACCCCCCGTGTGCCGTGGCAGATACTTATGCCATGGACCTGTCTTTTTCATTTCTCTCTCTGCAAATGCTATTGAAGCATTCTAACACTTTGCCTTGTGTCCCCTAGCCAGACCCTTGCCGTTGTGTGTACGACTTGTAACTGTCGTCACCGTCTGACCAGGCACTGACGCCTAGTCAGCGGCTGTGTCTCTAGGGAGCTTCCACGCATCTTCTCACGCGGGACAGACCCACCTGATTCAGCCGTACCCCTCATTGAAGCTCTTGCGATCGTGTACACCAAGCTCTAGAGTTTGAGGCAGATGATGCTACAGCTTCGTGACCATTTCTTTTTGGAGCATGTTGATTCTTCTTTTCCGACATTGTCTCCTTCATCTTCGCCATCTTCATGTGAGGGACCATCTTCAGTTGAACTGGACCTTCCATCTCAGTCCGTAGCTACTCTCTCCATCCTGTGCTCCACTAGTGTCATGTTGACGTTGGATAAGACCCTCTCCAGCGCCTCGCCTAGTTGATCGCATCCTCAACGACGTTATCAGCGTTCAGCTCGTCACACTGGCACGTCTGTATCTCCACCGGCATCTGTCGTTACACCAGTTGAGGGGGAGGGAGGGGAGGGGAGGGGGGGTGTTGTTGAATGTGTCGTACACGGCTTACGATGACCCCTTGGCTCATGTCCATTCACGTGCAGATCCTTGAGATTGGCGACTGTGGCAGAAGACAGGCGGCCGGCAATGAAGGACGCCCAGAACACTCTCGTATTTTATAGGTTCGTGTTGTGGGACAGCACATAGGCGTGCAGCCTATCAGGACGTAGATGTTGTCGACGCGGCCGTTCTGGTTCAAACGGCTCGTCGTTCTGACGTGTCTGCAGGGAGTTATGGCCAGAACTATGTTTTTGCCACTGTTGTGTCCTGCTAGAAAAATGGCGCCCTTGTGCACCGCGTGTGTGTGTGCATCCAGTAGGGCCGTGACACTATTTAGGTTGTCATGACCTCAATTGTCATCTCTCTCTGCACAATTCAACATTTTGCAGATTCTGACACTTGTACTTGTGTCCCTAGCCAACCCCTTACTGTTCTCACCTCCACCTGTGTGCTCGTGAGTTAGCTAGCCGGCTTCTACTCCCACGCCAGCGACAGTAGTGCTAGGAAGCTGTCCTAAATGGTATCAGAGCAGCGAGCCAGTGCTTGCACAGCTGCGTAGCAGAGACGCAGCAACCGTAGTGGCAGTGAGCGACCGCAGCCGTTGCCTTGAGTAGCAGCAGCAGCAGCGCCCCCTGTCCCGACGAGAGGTCCTGGGAGGACCCACCACCGTTCCCACTATTTTCTTAATACATCCGCGATAACTCCGCGGTCGTTCCGCGATAGCAGCAGCTGTCCCTCGGAAACTCCGCAGTGTTCCGCGGCGACGAGGTCTCTGCAGCGGATGCGGCAGCTCCGCGACCGCAACGGAACCCGCCGACGGTGCCGCGGATCTACCGCGGTCGCACGTGGTGTTCCGAAGTCGTCACCCCGCGGTGACATTACCGCGGCAGTTCCAAGGTGTTCCGCGGATCCGCGGAGTTCTGCCACATCAGCTCCGCGGTGGTCCGGGAACAACACTAGCGGTGGCCCACGGTGCTGGGCGGTCGCGAGTCCGTGGAAGTTCCGCGGCGATTCAATGGTCGACAGCCACGGCAACCCTGTGGTGGTCACAGAACGCACTGATGAGGTACCCTGACAGTCCGCACTTCATCGCCGTGTTCTGCACCAGCGCGACCGCGGTGGCTGTTTGCGACACCCCGCCATGTTCCGCACCGGCACGGCCGCGTCCAGCCCGATCCGATCCGCGGCAGTCCGCGGAAATTCCGCGGAAAAGTACACCGCAGAGGTGTTCTGCGGAGTTGTTCCGCGGAGGCCTTTCGTGGAGGTGAGGTGCCGCGGTGAGGCGTTTCGCCACAACAACACAAAAAAAAGGGTAAGAGGGGGAACCGGCCGTCATGCCGAAGATCGCCCCCTCCATCGCCGCCACAGATACAGCTGCCGAGGGCAGCACCATCAGCGGCCAACGTCGGCTGCCGACGTCGTCACCATAGCGGCAGCAGCAGCAGCAGCAGCAACAGCAGCACTAGCAGCAGCAGTAGCAGCAACAACAGCAGCAGCCTCTATAGTAGCAGCAACAGCAGCAGCAGCAGCAGTAGCAGCGACAGCAGCAACTGCCACAACGGCAGCAGCAGCAGCAGTAGCGGCCGCCGAGCCCAACAACATTGGCGTGCCAAGTGCGCGCTCTGGCTGACCTACAAGCAGAGAGGCGCAATACGTTGACGAAGCAGGTCGTTGAGCTGCAGGACCCGATCAGGGGCCTACTGCCTCAGCAGTAATAGGCCCAGCAGCAACAACAGCACCCGTCAGCAGACCTGAGCGAGGACCACCTCGCTCCCGGAGGCAATGCAGATGAGGTTGCAGAGACCCTCTCCGACTCTAGCGAGGAGGGTGAGGAGGAGCTGCTGCGAGCACGCCTCATCCGCCTAAAGGCACGCCGCAGAGCGCGTGAGGCCAATGTCGTCCTCCAGGGCACGAGCTCCAACGCCGACGCCGACCTGAGCTCGTCTCGCCGCCCTCTGAGCTTTGAGGAGCTGGCTCTGCGGGCCCGCCTGGACAAGGGGGTTACCTCCTCTATGCCCGGTCCCGCAGTGGCTTGAGCCGTCGCTCTACCGACGCTCAAGCCACCCAAGTGGTTTGAGTCGGACCTGCCCGTCTTCCGGACTGGGAACGACTTCAAGTCTTGGGAGCCACGCTTTCGCATGTGGGCCATGAGCGAGGGAGTCCTCGCCTACTACCTTACCCCATACCAGGGGTTTGACCCTGCCCAGACGCAGATGGCGGTCCGCGCCGCCTCCGGTCTGATGAAGGCTGTCCCAGTCTTCACCAAAGACTTAAGTCGGTTCCTCAGTGATTCACTGACCGGCTCAGGAGCTAACCCTCGCGAGGTGTGGGCACTGGCTGTCACTCTTTTTGGGGGCGTCACCCTAGCCCTGACGTCCCAGCGCCTCGCCAACTTCAACTCCCTCTACCAGACTGCTCAGGAGTCTGCAGCTGACTACTGGCGCCGGGCGATCCAGTTGTACGAAGAGCTGGGAGACGATGCCCCTGCGTAGTACTCCGCACTCCAGATCATCCTCTACAGCATTCACCCCGACTAGACGCGCGTCTTCAGCAACTTCGACTAGACTCTGCTTCGCGACATGGCATGCGACGGGAACCTGCTGCGCTGGGCCACCCTCCACTTCCTGGAGGTCACTGGCATGGATGCCGCGAACCGCGCTCGCCGCAGCATCGCTTCAGCCGCAATTGCAGCCGCATCCCCTTCCCCCCCATCTACAGCGACAGCGGCTCCAGCTCAGGGGAAGAAGGGCCACAAATCGACAAGTGGTGGTTCCAGCGGCGGGACCAGCAGCGGCACTAGCACCAACAGTGTCAGCCGCAACAGCAACAGCGGGAGCAGTAGCAGCGGCGGCGGAAGTAGCAGCAGGAGTGGCAACAGCGGCTCCGGCAGCACGACGGGCCGGCAGCTCGTGTGCTTCAACTGCGGAGGTGACCATCGCTATCCCGACTGCACTCGCCTGATAGGCCGCCCGTTGGACTGGGCCAAGGTCATCCGTGGACTACAACAGGCGCACGAGGCGCGCATGCGCCAGACGTCCGGTGCGACCGCCGGCTCGGCCGCCACTACCACAGCTGTCCCAAAGGATTCCGCCGCCATAGCAGGCTCCTCCGCGGATCCCCGCGACCGGGCGCTCGCCGAACGCGACAGAACGATCACCGAGCTACACCAGCTTCTCGCCCTACGCTCATCTCAGGGAGGTGCGAGTGAGCTGACTGATTCGAGGGGTCCTACTGCCTGTGGACTGTCTGTTTCGTTATGTGATGATGCCTGTGGTGGTCCCCATGTCCAGCCGTGTGCGTGTGACTGACCTGATGATGTGTCTTGGCTGCATGCTGCTCATGTGCGCTCCGCTGGTCGCCTTGTTATGTCCCCCGCTGAGCGTCCTGCTGCCGCACCTTGTTCTGTCGCCGAGTGCCACGTTGCCCCTTGTACGCGTGTCACCGACGCCACCTGGGTCGTTGACTCTGGTGCCACCCACCACATGACGTGTCGTCGTGACACCTTTGTCATCCTGCATCCTGTTGGCACTGTTTGCTCTATTCATAGTGCAACTAGCCATGAGGTCCCTGTCCAGGGTGTTGAGGTTGTGCAGTTCACCGGGTCCGCTGGTCCCGTATACATCTCCGACGTCCTCTTTATCCCTGATCTGGAACTCAGTCTGCTGTCTGTCCGTGCTTGCACCAAGATGGGCCTGGGTGTCACGCACACAGTTGCCGATGCTCGCATCTTTGTGTGTGACACTGAGGAGACCGTCCTCAGTCGGACGGTCGTCAATGATCTGTATCACATGTCTGGGTCCCGTGCGAGTGCACCCCCCTTGCCTCCGTCTCCCACTGCTTGTGTTTTCGTCGCTGGTGCTCTATCCCCTGAGCACCACCGTCTCCTGCATCGACGCCTCTGCCATGTGCACTTGGGGGCTCTCGACAGGCTGGTCCGCACTCAGCCCGCTCTCAGTCTTGATGCGGCATCCTTCGAGGCGCCGCCCACGACCGATTGCCTGACCTGTGCTGAAGGCAAAATGCACCGTTCTACCTATCCTGCGTCTGTCTCTTTGGCTCGTCGTCCCTTGGAGCTTGTCCACTCCAACCTCATGGGTCCGCTCCCTGTCGAGTTTCAGGAAGACCACGGTTGCTACATCGTGATGTTGACTAATGACTTCACGCGCATGCGCTGGGTCTACAGTCTGCGCGAGAAGAGGGATGCCGCCATTGCAGCTCGCATTTGGCTGGTTATGGCCGAGCGCCAGTCTCCCCACCGCCTTCAGACCCTTCGCTCGGACGGCGGCAGCGAGTACCTCGGTGACATGGCCCGCTCCTTCACAGAGCTTGGTGTCTTCCACAACCTCTCCGCTCCCGCCACACCCCAGCAGAACGGTGTCTCAGAGCACTGAAACCGCACCATGGATGATGCGGTCCGCGCCATGTGCACTGACAGCGCCATGCCTGAGGCCTTTGCCTTCGAGGGCATGGCGTACATGACCTGGGTCTGGAACCATATTCCCCACGGTCCCCTCCCCGGTCACCGCACGCCCTACGAGCTGTGGTACAGGCGTCGCGCGGATCTGCGCCTGGCCCGTGTTTGGGGCTCCCTTGCCTGCGTCTGGTTCACACCGAAGCAACAGGGGAGCAAGCTCTCTCTGTGGGGCCGCATCTGCGCCTTCGTTGGCGTCGCCCCGCGGTCGAAGGCCTGGCGGTTCTGGGATCCTGATCGATGCCGCATCGTGGAGTCCCGTGACGCTCTCTTCTTCGAGCATCTCGCCTTCCGCGACCTTGCCCGCATCCACGCTCTGCGTGCTGCTTATGTCCCTGGGTGTACCGGACCCCGTAGTGTGGCGGAGGCTCCTCGCACGGTTGGCACGGTACCCTCGTCCAGTACGGTCACTCCGTTGCCGACACCCCAGGGGCTGTCTCCAGAGGTTGTGCCCACTGGCACCCCCAGCATCGCCCCATTTGCGGCTTGCTCCTCTGTCCCCGACTCTCCGCTCTCGCCCGTGTCCGAGTCTGCGTCCGAGTCTGCCTCCGCGTCTGAGGCTCTGCCTGATCCTGCGCCTGCTTCCACAGCTGAGTCTCTGCCGGATCCTCCGTCCGCGTCCGTGTCTGACTCTGAGCCGTCCCTGTCCCCGGCCGCGGACATGCCTAAGTCTGCCGTGGGCCCGTCCCAGCTGTTGAGACCACCTCGGGTGGCACGCCGGTCGTGCAGTCCACACCGGCATGTGAGTAATTAGCGCCCACTACTCCTTCCGCGTCGGACTCTTACACACGGGCACCCGGTGGACGTCTCCGTCCATGCCCCACACGCAGCGTCGTCAGCGGTGATCCGGGCACGAAGGCCCTTGGCCTGAGTGCTCACGGCCTCGCTGAGGTTCACCCTGGCTGTGCCACTGGTATAACACTACTTGCTCATGAGCGTGGTCTTGCTCGTGACGCCACTGAGTCCATGGTGACGGTCGACCCTCCCTCTGCGGCGTATGCCATGGCTACACGCAGTGTACCAGTGCTGTCTGCCGATCCCACCAGTCTGCCTGAGGCCTTGTCAGCCCCCGGCGCTGAGCAATGGCGCAGTGCCTACCAGGCTAAGCTCGATGCCATCCGAGAGCACGGCGTCTTTGAGCTGGTGGACTTGCCGAAGAACCGCAAGGACATCAAGGCCAAGTGGGTTCTCCGCAAGAAGCTAAAACCAGACGGCACTGTGGAGCACTACAAAGCGCGCCTGACAGCAAAGGGCTTCTCTCAGGTCCCAGGCGTAGATTACACTGAGACCTTTGCCCCTGTTGGCCGGATGACGACCACGCTCACGCTGTTGAGCCAGGCGGTACAGCATGACTGGGAGCTCCATCAGATGGATGCCAACAACGCATTCTTGAACGGGGACCTTGAGGAGGAGATCTACATGGTCCAGCCACCCGGCTTCAAGGATGGTACCGGTCGAGTGTACCGACTGGGGAAGGCCTTGTACGGCTTGAAGCAGTCACCTCGATGCTGGAATCAGGAGATCACCGGCACGCTGAGACGCGCTGGGTACGTTCAGAGTGATGCGGACCCATCCCTGTTCCTCTCACAGTCCCCAGCACCGCTCGCTGCCATCCTCGTCTACGTGGACGATCTTCTGATCACCTCACCCGACCTGGAAGCAGTGAACGCTGCCAAGGCTGTTCTCACCTCAGCCTACAAAATGAAAGATCTTGGTGAGGCCTCTGTCTTTTTGGGGATGGAGATCGTGCGCGATCGTGTCCGTCGCACACTCCGTGTCCATCAGGGACGCTACGCAGAGACTGTGGGGGAGCGCTTTGCCGACCTCCTCGGTGCCGTCCGCACGGCCTCCACGCCCATGACCCCTGAGGGGCAGGCTGCCCTGAAGGTGGATGACCCAGCTGACCTGGGGGGCCAGTCGATGTGACCCTGTACCTGCGAGTCGTCGGCTCGATCATGTACTTGGCCACCACTACACGGCCCGACATTGCCTTCACTGTCAGCCTACTCACCCAGTTCTTGCAGGCTCCATGCCAGGGAACACTAGAGGCCGTAGTCAGGTGTGTGCGCTACATCCTGTCCACCACACGCTTCGGCCTGTGCTTTCGCGAGCAGGTGTCAGTTGTACTCGATGGGTACACAGACAATGATTGGGCGTGGAGTCCAGATGGCAAGAGCCGCACCGGCTACATCTTTCTCATTGGAGGCACTGCAGTGTCCTGGCGAAGTGGGAAGCAGTGCTGCATTGCACGCAGCACGGCTTAGGCGGAGTATGTTGCTCTAGGCGCCGGTGCAGCAGAGTGTGTCTGGCTCGTCCGTCTATTGCGTGAACTGCGTCAGTCCATTCCCTTCGTGGTTCTCCAGTGTGACACATGAGCGCGGAGGCCATCGCAAAGAACTCAGGTGTGTTCCATGCACGCACAAAGCACATCAATGTCGAGCACCACTTCGTGCGTGATCTGGTTGATCGTGGTGAGATCCGAGTCATCCACGTGGACACTGACATGCAGTGCGCAGATTTTCTGACCAAGGCTCTGGGTCGTTCGAAGTTTCATGCGGCCACTCGTTCCATGGGACTCTGCCCCATCCATGTTGCAGGTTGATTCCTCATGTGCCACCTTGCCTATGCTGTGCTTGCTGCCTGCAGCGGCTGTGCGTTTCCTGTTCTGTCCAGCATTAGTGTCTGCATGTGCATGGACGTGTTTCGCCCTCCGGTCATGGGGGAGTGTTGTTGTATGTGTCGTACACGGCTTACGGTGACCCCTCGGCTCATGTCCATTCACGTGCAGATCCCTGAGATTGGCGGCGGTGGCAGAAGATAGGCGACCGGCAATGACGGACGCCCAGAACAATCTCGTATTTTTTAGGTTCGTGCTGTGGGACAGCACGTAGGCGTGTAGCCTATCAGGACGTAGATCTTGTCGACGCGGCTGTTCTGGTTCAAACGGCTCGTCGTTCTGACGTGTTTGCAGGAAGTTATGGCCAGAACTGTGTTTTCGCCACTGTTGTGTCCTGCTAGAAAAATGGCGCCCTTGTGCGCCGCGTGTGTGTGTGTGCATCCAATAGGCTTGTGACACTATTTAGGTTTGTTGTGATGTTGTCAGTCATACACAGTTGTACAGTTGGTTGTGACCACTCGGCCGTGTCCATGCTCGTGCAGATCCTTGAGGCGGACCCAGCTGGAGACAGAGTTCCCTGAGGTGATGCTCCACCCGCTGGAGGCAGCCTGGCAGCCTACCCAGTGTACCAGAGGGCTCCCACAGCCCACTGACTACGTTTGGAGGTCTTCAGGATTTTCTCGGTGGACAGCCTTGCCAGGCTGATTTACATGTTTGTTTTCTTACACTCTCCGGCTGTTCCCGGACGTAGGCGTGTGACCAGTCGTTGTGTCTGTCTTTTTGTCGTGCATCCGTAGGATCAGACGGCGCTCCGTTTGGACGCTTGTGCGCAGAATNCAGGCGAGCCAGTGCTCGTCGTGCTGCGCAGCAGAGACGCAGCAGCTGCAGCAGCAGTGAGCAGCAGCAGTGGCAGCAGCCCACAGCAGCAGCAGCAGCAGGTCCTGGTTGGACCCTTCACCACCCTGAGTCGCTTGAAGCAAAAAGAGCACGCAGCAACGCATATGCCATCATCCTGATGCGTCAGAAACCGCAACGGCAGGTTCGTGCTGCAGCTGCAGCGTGCCACAACGGCTTGAGGCCGTTGGAGCCCTTGCGCGGAGCAGCAGCCGGTCCGAGGCCGCCCGTGTGGCGACTTGGAGCAGCAAACCGGGCGAGCAACAGCACCATCAGCGAGCAACAGCAGCAGCGGTGGCCGTGACCACTCAGGCACCAGAGGCACCAGTACCTTTTGTAGGTGCTGACTCCAGCCGTGCAGCTTCCTGGAAGCCGCACGGACGTGGAGGAGCCGCAGACGCAAATCGCGTCAGCCGCCATCCTCTCTTCACCCGCCTGTGCCGGACTCAAATAGCCACCAAAAGTNCTCGCCTCATTTGGAGCTCTGTAGCCTCCAGCATTCACCGTTCCGCATCACTGATTTGAATTTTTCATTTTTTCGGCCTGAGCACAAAATCAGGTCGTTTTGGCCTTTTTCCCCACTTTTTGAAGACGAAAATTTCACCATTGTCTTCAGCATCCTCAGACGCCTCTGTGGTCCAAATTTCGCTTCATTTGGACAACCTTCAATTTTTAGTGGTGAAAATTTAAATTTTTAAGTTTTCAGCACTTAGCCGATTTTTTGGTCAGAAGGTCGACTTTTGCCACCGTCCTAAATCGTCGAGAAACGCTGATGGTTCTGCGTTCGGACGAATATCGCACCGCCTCAGCATGGAGCCGAGCAGCTCCAAGGGCAAGGAGTTGGACACCGTCACGAGCGGGGGCCGCAGCCCACGCTCAAAGGCGATTGACTTCCTGCTGGTGGAGCAGTCGTCACTCCGCCAGCGCCAAGATGAGCAGTCAGCTACGCTGCGATAGATCCGCGATGCCTTGGTCTCTCTGTCTGGGACACCGGGACATCAGCCCAGGAGAGAGAGAGAGGCAACCCCATCGGCCCAGGAGTCTGCTGGCCCCACTGCCGCCCCTGCGCAGAGACGAGAGTCCATGGTCGAGGAGTGGGATCAGGCGCCACCTCCCACTGGGGAGGACGCGCTTCGCCGGCTGATGGAGCAGATGAGGAGCCTGCGCATTGAGACACCGGCGCCCAGTCCGAGGGGACAGCAGCAGCAGCAGCAGCAGCAGCAGCAG
>SZWC01002061.1:4907-16240 GCA_023375785.1 Penium margaritaceum | reverse complement strand
ATATATATATATATATATATAGAGAGAGAGAGAGAGAGAGAGAGAGAGAGAGGGAGTAATAGGAGTACATCAGAAAAAGCTACCGCGGATGCCAAGTGGTGGTTGGTAGCTGGCAGCAACAGCAGTAGTCAATCACTATGAATTTTTTTGCAAGAAGGCATTTGGTTCTGGCCGCAGAAAGTGATGCCTGCAGCAATGGCTATTGACTACAAGTGTACATGCAGCATGCAGCTTGGCAGCAATGATACAACAGCAGTAGATGCTGCCCAAAATTGGCACGATGGCGCACTCGGAGTTTTGTGGTGTAAATGCGGTTGGCTCTTATTACGACGAGCATGAGTCGCACCATCAGGCACGTTGCAGATACATTTTGGGAAGAGGGTCATCATTCGTGGCAGCTTACTCCACTTCACCACTGCGACCGTCGCTCCATCCCATAGCTAAGGAGGGATCTCAAAACCAGAGCCATGACGGGTTTTTGCCCAATGACACTCAGCTTGCGTAGCTTTTTTTTTGCCACAGTGATACAATCTGCTTCCGTCGCTGTGGACTCTGCAACTGCCGTACCTACAATGTTTGCTACAGCAGCTAGAGAAGCACACTCCCCAACATCCGTCTCAACCGGGCGTGCAACCGAGGCATACAACAAAGCTGCAATTGTACTTGGACTGGTCGCGGATGTTGCCGCAAACATTAGTACCAAGCTTGCTACTGCTTCGTTTGTTGTTGCATGCACAACTACATCTGCTACATTGTCTGCAGCCACCGCCGTCATCCACACATTGAATTCCACTTCATCGGCTGCAGCAAACCCCTTCACAGCATCCACAATTGTCATCTCCAGTACAGCAGCAGTCTCTACCCTGGGGGCTGCCGCTGCCACTGGCTTCCTTGCTCTCATCATCCCAACAGCCTCCACCATCTCCGAGCTTGTTGCTGAAGCAGCCGCTGCAATTCTACCACTCCTTTGACTTCTTTGTCTATGTTCTCAACCTTCATCAAATGAACACTTCCCGTTTCCTTGAGTATGTTTTTCAGTGCTTTGCTTGCATGTCTCTCACTCTACTATGGCCTGTGCTCTGATTTAGGGGGCTGGATTGTCCTGCATCACAGACAGTCTGTGCCTAAGGCACTTCTAGTTTTTCCCACACCCACTGGGACGGGAGAAACTCTACCAGATTTCTTTTGACAGAGTCTCTAGTCGTCACCATGCCTGGCGATGGCGAATCAGTGATTGCTGAACTGCAGCACCAGTTCCTTCTCACATGCGAGGCCTAGCACACAGCTGAGCAGCTCCTCAAACAAGCAGCTGATTATTGTACCAAGCTTGCTGATGAGGTTGCCACAATTGTGCTGCCCCGCCTGCCTGTTGGGTCCACCGCTGGCACCGCCTCCTCTTCTCCCTCTGCTTTCGGCACACCTTCTGTCTCACCTGTGCCTGCCACCCCCCACTAGCATGACCTCAAATCCACTGACTTATAATTACGGCCAACCTTGCCTTTTCTTCGTGGGAAGTACGCTTCAGTGCACGGGCTCAGGGGGAGCAACTGTGGGAACATTTTTTCCAGTCTAACCCTGTCGTAAATCGTTCCTTCACTCCTGCTCCTGCATTTTCCACACACAAAGTCCATGCCCTCATTGCTGCTACAACTGAACACCTCACTGATGATGTTAGCACATACATTGCCAGCCACACCACACGCATGCCTCCTAACCGTTTTGGCACCCATGCCATGCGTTGCCACCACTCCACCATCACTGGTCAAGCTACCTAGATTGTGGTGACTCTCCAATTCAACATGATTGATGAACATTGACGGGAAGGCAGACACTTCCTAGGCCCAGGGTCTCAAGCTCCTTCGTGATTTTGGACCAGAGGCACATGGCCCTCTGTTTTCTCTCCTCACCATGGTCAGTGGTTTGATCACGGAGCTCTCCGAACTCCCATGCAACATCAAAGCAGATGAACTTGAACGCCTTTCCTCTCTCCCTATCCCTCTCAAGGGTCCTTTGGGGGTTGGTGCACTGTGGGAATTTTCTGCCCAGTGCCTAACTTCCTGGTTGACAGGCCTGCAGAACAAGCGCCTTAATCACTCAGCCTTCTCCTGTGTTGTTTCTCTCATTACTACCTCAGGCACACCGTCCTCTTCCTCCTCAACTTGGCACAGATCTGCTTCCTCCTTGTCCTCAGCCCTCTCCACCGACACAATTATTTCTGCCCATGGTCGTGGTTGTAGCTGTGGTCGAGAAAAGGACAAGGGAGGAGGGAAGGACTCCATGGCATCAACTCGTGCTCCTGGCGGTGTTGTCTGCTGGAACTGCAACTTGCCCGAGTACTCTACGTGCATGTGCCGCAGCCCTCAAGACGATAGCTGTTTGGCAGCTGCTATGAGCACACACTGGGCACGCACTACCAGCACCTCCACACCTTGCTATGCTTCCCCCTCCAGCGTGCCCTCTTGTCTGGGCTCTACCTCCACCTCAGCCGAGGGATACTCCGCCACTGTTTTCTCGCCCTTCAGCACACCCCATCCTTATCCTTGGAGCCGGCCACCTCCCTATGGTGCATTCACCTATTCCAAACACCCAGTTGACGGCCTACATTCCTCGGCTGTGGTTCCCCATTTTCCTCCTGTTGACCTCTGCCTCCATCTCCTCCATCTCCATCCCCACTCCTCCTACGTCTGACAATGACTAGCTTCAGCTCAACCAGTCCCTCACTCATCTCATGTTCCTACCTAATCAGGGAGGTGAGATTTTGACAGCTTTGGCCAGTGGTCATGTGTGTCACTCCGATGTTCTTCGCGGAGGGTCCTAATGGGCGTTGTTTGGACCTCTGCTTGTGGGTTTTCCCTCGGTTGAGTATGGCCAGTCTGTCAATCTTCCACGTTGCCTTGTTGCGTGTGGCCAGGCCCTTACTCCTCTTCCTGCTGTTGACATCGTCACCACTTGCAATGTTGAGCAGCTTCTGTATCTTGGACTCAGGAACCACTCACCATATGATGTCCATTCACTAGTCTTTTGTCTCCCTAGGTCCCGTCGGGGCTTTCCACTTTGTCTAAATGGTGTCTGGCCAGCTTCTGGCTGTCAAGGTTGTCGTTGTCATTTGCTTTGTTGGACCTAGCAGCGTTCTGTTGCTGCCGGACATGCTGTACGTGCCCTCCCTTGAGCTCAGCCTACTGCCGAGGACATGCTGAGATGACCAGGGCATGGATTTCTCTGAGAGTCATGGTGTTGAAACTGTCCTTCTTTGTCCCTCTTGTCGCATTGCCTCAAGTGGAGTTAAGTATGAAAAGTTGTACCACGTTTCATTGCTTGCTCCTAATGCTCCTTCAGTCCGGGGTGCTCTCTCTCATGTCGCACCTTCTTTGTCGTCCAACCATGTCTGTCTCCTCCATCATCGCCTTGGCCATGTGCACACGGATGCCATCGGGAGCATGCTTCTCTTGCAGCCTTCTCTTGGCCTTGAACCCTCAGCCTTTCTCTTGCACTGTTCTTTGACTGTCTTAACTGTGGACAAGGGAAAAAACATGGGTCCCCATGCTCCCATTCCGAATCTCGTTCTTCTCATCATCTTGAGTTGGTGCAAACGGATTTCATGGAGCCTTTTTTCCCATTGATTCCTTGGGGTTTTTGGCTGCAACGTCTTGAGCTTGACGGATGAATTCTTCTGCTACTTCGAGGCATTCATGCTTTGCAAAAAAGAAAAAAGATGTCAGTCCCATCCCCGATGCCTGGCTTTTCTAGGCTAAGCATCCTAACCATTACTCTTTGCATACTTTTCATTGTGATCAGGGTGGTGAGTTCCTAGGACCCACTAAGAAATATCCTTGAGTAGCGTGGGGTGCGTCTGCAGTCTTTGGCTCCTTAAACACCCCAGCAAAATGATGTCGCCGAACGCTAGAACCACCACCTTCTTGACGGCGTTCATACTATCCCCTCTAAGTCCATGCTCCCCCCTTTCTTCGCTCTCAAATCCATGAGCTATATGAAATGAGTGTGGACTCACATTCCTCATAGTGGCACAGGTCTCCTAGACCTTTGTGCCCTGTGAACGGCGGCACAAGTCTCGTTCGGATCTCCAACTTATCCAGGTTTGGAATAGTGTTACGTTGGTTTGGCACCATGAGGATGTTTGTGACGAAAAACTCTCTCCTAGTGGTTGTTTTTGCCCTTGTCTCGGTGTCTCTCTCTCTCTTGTCAAGGTGTGGTACTTCTTGGATCCCAAGCGCAAGCACACCATTGAGACTCGCAATGCGCTTTTCTTAGAGTTATTCTTTCTTTGTGACCTTGACAATCTCTCTGTCCCTATGTTCCTCATGCCGCTCTCTTGGGGACGGAGGGATGTTCAGCAGACTTCTTCCTTGGAGGTTGGCCAGTCTTGAGGCCCACTCCTGTCGTCATCAGCTCCTGCACCCTCTGCTCCACCTAGGTCACCAGGGCCACTGTTACCTACAGCATCACTTGTTATGTCATTGTCTGAGTCTCATTCTCACTCATCGCTTACGCTGCATCTCTCCCTCGGGCCGTCTCTCCTACACTCTTGTCCATTTCTTTGGTCCATTCACCTAATCTCCTACCGGTTCTTACAGGTCATGCACTTGTTTCACTGTTCATCCGTGGGGGACGCCTTCTGGGGCTCCCAGTGCGCATTGGGGCCAGTACGTCCACTGTCTCTCCACGTCCGTCACATTTTCCGGGCCAAGACTCCATCACAGCCAAAGCCACATCCCATTGACCTTGCTCTGTAGTCTCGAGCTGCCCTCGTGATTCTCACAAGACTTGATGCACTGAATCTCGCCAGTGGTCCCAGCCTGGCCCTTTGTTACGATTTGGTCACAGATGAGCCCGAGCGTGCATTGGGAGCAACAATGTTAGGTTGCGTAGCTAAGTATCATGTCTCTGCCGCTGTGTCGCCTATGACCCCTGAGCCAACCACTGTCCGTCAAGCACGTGCGGTACCCAAATCGCAACAAAGGGAAGCCACCATGCATGAGGAAGTAAACACAACTGATGTCCATGTCGTGTACTAGCAGGTTAATCTTCCACCTGGGTACAAGGCTGTTGATATGTAGTTTTTCTTCCTCTGAAAAATAAACTGAATGGTGTAGTTGACCGATACAAAGCACATCTTACAAGAATTTGGTTTTACTAAGCACCACGTGTCAACTTCGACGAGACTTGTGCTCCCATCCGTAGTTATTCTATTGCACGCGTGCATCTTATCCTACAGCTTTATGATTTCGTAATCAATTATTCGTGGAGACAAAATGTGCCTGATTTAGGTTACAAGTTCATTTTTATTTTGTCTAAAACAAGGCCAATTTTAACATGGGGCCTGGGTTCGTGCCCCATCCCGACGCGAGGACCCACATTGCAGGATCCATCAGCGCCGGGGCCTGTGTTTGGGGGGCGCTCAACCAGAGGGCCCGCCGGCTGCCGGCTGCCGGTTGGAGATGGCCGGGATCCTACCGGACTGACCATCTCACAGTAGTGTTCGCTAGTCTAAGCGGTCGGTTGCTAGTGTGTCTTGGCAGAGCGGTTGGTTCCCATTGCAAAAAGCAAACAAGAGGCTGGTAAATCTTGGCTATTCACCAACAACCGCATACGTCGACCTTGAACTAGTTTGAGGTCGACCACTTGGTCGTTACAGATGGCCTAGATGTGTTCTTAGAAACACATCCGACGATTTCAACACTCTACCCAACTGGAGATCATCGAAAGCATCCAGAGGACCTGTTCTGCCATCGCAAATGATGTGTGTTCCAGAAAGATTCATGTAATTGATCTGTTGAGGTTCATAAGATTTCCACTATTGATCGACGGTCATGGGAAAATGCAGACCGGCGATGCTGCCGGATCGAGCGTGTGGCTAGCAGCAGACTGCCGATGGGCCCAGAGGTTTTCGAAATTGATGGACCAGGCCCTCTGGTCGGTCAGATCGGCCGACAGGGCCCCAGGGTTGGAGAAATATCGAAACGGGTCCGTTTATCCAACCGCACTTCGAACCTGGGCTCCGAGGTCGAACTGCCCCTAAAACATATACACATACCAATTCCATTTTATCAGACATACTGTTGGGTTCTTAAATGATTCACACAACGTGTCCCGGATATACGCTCATTTTTATAGCTATCTAAGCACTTATTGTTATTCGTCCGCTTTCAGTGAAGAAAGTAAGTTCGCACAGGTGCAAAGTTCAGTTCAGGTGATTGGATCGAGAGTTGGGGAAAATGGAGCAGTGTCGATGAGTCACAATAAAGAAAAACCTTTGTTGTCTGACGTGTCCAAGATCTACGCCATGTCATGCTACAAAGTCCTACTCCTTGTATCCCTGGAACTCCTGGTCTGTCATAAAACTCAGTGTCCGCTGCTGCCTCGCTCTGGAAGACAGGGTCCCACACAACCTCCCATCCTACACCAGACCAAGCATTGCGGACAAGCTGCCTGTTAGTCTGCAGATGCACCCACCCCTTGTGTATCCACCCGAAGGCAACATCCTTGGTGTGCCGCATGCCCATGTTGACGTTGTCATCGGATGCGTACTGATCAACCACCCATCCCGCATAGGCTTTTGACACCTCCAACTTGAACGGACGCTAGAGGCCGACATCGGCGGGCTGCAGCTTCGACGTGCATCCTTCGGGGATGTACAAGAGTAGCATCTATGGAAATTGCTCCCGAACCCATGCCTGGAATGTGTGCAATGCTTGCGGACGCCATGCGTTGATGATGAGTAGCATCTTAACATGGTCAGGGGATAGCTGTAGTGTGGAGCACACATCGATGAATTACGGCTCCAAGATGATGCAAAAACATGACCGGTTTGTACTAGTCACTGACTGTGTTGGGGGACAGTTTAGTGTAGATGGACGAGGTGTGGGGAAGGTGGTAGTGCTCGCAGAGCTGTTGCACGGCTTTCCCAAAGCTGCCCATGTGGAGGACGACAACATGGATGATGGTTACGTGGCCAAGCCCGTACTAGCCCATGTACTTGCCATGTTTATTGTTGTCAGAGGAGGAGGACTTTTCGGGGGGAGGCTGAGGTGGCATCTGCTCAAGGTCCACAATGGCATCTGGAACAGTTATTGTTGCATCTGTAACGTCATCATTGGCCAGCTCTTGCATGAGCACGATGTAGACCTCACGATCGGTGGTCTTTCATGCTACTTCCACGGCTATCTTGGCCGGAAGTAGGAGTGGACACTCCTCCACCACAGATTTTGCTTCATCGGAGGGACCCAAACCACCGTCATCCGGCGTCGCATCAGCTTCATCGTCGCCGTCTTCGGACAGGACAACACACCGTGTCTTTCGCTTTGGTAGTCGTTCATGCCTGCTCTCATATGGACTGTCCAAAGCTGGATGACTTGCTGATGGTGGCTCCTCCGGGGGAGTCGAGGCTGGGCACGCCACTTTCACGTCCTCAGGGGAGGGTGAGATTGAAGGCGACAGGAGCAGACGATGCTTCTTCAGTCACCCTGGCCCTTTACAATGCACTTGTGATGCAATCGGACGAGGAGCGGCAAGAGCATGTGCCACATTCTTTTGGTGCTCCTCTTGGGTGATCTTGTTGAAGAAGGCTGTGAGGTAAGACATAATGAAAAGTCGATGACACTGGTGTTCCTACTATGGAAGTTTTGCATGTTGACTTTGAAGCTAAGATAACACATGGTTCGTCAACATGTAGATTCAAGTAGCCCACGTCCGACCTTTGTCAAACGGACGGGGCAGCGCGCTGGCACGAAATTACAAAACGTTATGATTTATACGCACACGACACAGACAACACGTCAAGCCACTGACACTCGCTCGGTAATCGACAGGGCCGAACATGATTCTTCAGCCAATTAACATAGACGCGAAACGGAATCTAGCACACAATCGTCGCTTATTTCGTTTTCATGAAAAAACCATTTAATAATACACATGGGTGACGAATCAACGTTACACTTATAAATATTGGGAACAACAAAATCATAAAGCACTAGGGTAGTCGTTTTTCGTAGCACAACAAGGAACTGGAGTAGAATGACGTGAACAACACATTCCTATATGGACAGCTTGATGATGAGATCTACATGGTACACCCCCTAGCTTCACTGATGGCATTGACACAATCTCACGATTTTGGAAGGCCCTCCCCGATCTTAAGTAGTCACCATGGTGTGGGAGCGGCTGTTGGTTTTTGAGCATCTCTCATTGTGCTCTGTTGTGCCCTCCCGACTTGTGTACATCGGCGTGCAGATGACTGACGGCGAGACTCGACGCTGTTGGAGTGTCGTCCGGTGGAGCCGACACACGCTAAGGCCTACTCGCTGTTCGCTGAAGCTTCCTCCCTCCGGCGACGTGCTCAGCTCCATTGGCAGGCCTCCTCGGTGGTCGGGCCGCAGGCGGTCACTGCCACCGCAGATGTTGCCTGCATGCACCCAGTGCTAGTTCTGACTGTGCCATTGCGTCTGCAGCATCTTCCTCTGCCTAAGGCCCATGTCTCTTGCTGCGTCTCACTGTTTGATGTCATGGACCGTCGTAGGCACTGCCTGGGTTCGGGCAGTCATAACTCTTTGCTGCTATTTTTCTAGCCAAATCTGACTGCACGATTGCGTTTGCAGCGTTGGTATTATGGTATGGTCCAGTTTTCAGGCAAAACGGATAACACCCGGGTTTTGGGCTGTCGGGTGTGTGGCAGGGCTCACCGAGAAAACTCTGCCTGCCACAAAACGGTGAAATTGCCGATTATCCCCTGTTTTGTCACCCTTGACCCTCATCCGCCCCTCCGTCGGAACAATAAATCTCCATTCGCCCCTCCGTCGGAACGATAAGCCCCATTCGCCCCTCCGCCGGAGCGTTAAGCCCCATCCGCCCCTCCGTCGGAGCGATAAGCCTGATCCGCCCCTCCGCCAAAACAATAAGCCTCATCCGCCCATGTCCGGAAAAAAAAGCCCAATCCGCTCCCCCGTTTTCACCATGCTCAAACGGCGACGCATGTCGCTGCTTAAGCATGGCGATTTCGGGCATGCCATGCTAGAATGCGGCCCTCCATCGCGGCCGTCGCGATGGAGGGCCGCGATAGCACCGAGGGGTGGGGGGGGGGGGGGGTGGGTTGCCGGCCGACATCCGTCGGTCGGCACGTCGTCACCCCCCCCCCCACTTTTCGCAGCCCACCTGCCGTCCATCGAGGCCCTCGCGATTGAGGGCCGCGATGGAATGGGCGGCCGGGGGGTTGCCGGGAGCCGGTGGAGAGTGGGGGGGGGGGGATTCGACGGGGATTCGACGGGCGTCGATAGGAATCCCCGAGGGGAGTCGAAAATCCCTCTTTGTTTCTTTTTACACTTTGTACAAATTTATACCCTCGTTTGAGATACAAACAATAGACAAACCCACCCCTTCATTATACCCAGGGTTTGAGGGTTTATTTTTGCAAGGGAACCTGCTGGGCCCCGCTACCGCGGGGCCCAGCAGGTTCCCTTTCATCGCATGGGGAATCTCGGACCCCCCATGCAAACTCCCCGCAAACCACTTACGAAAAATCACAAACCCTTCATTTAAGGAGTTTTTGATAAATGGGTAGAAAGTTGTGACGTCAGCATGTCGACGCCGCATCCATGCAACGTCGACATGCTAACTTTTGACAAACGATAGGGGTATATTGTTTATTTTCTACGCTTGGATTTTTGCGTCCTTACAGAAGGGGCGAATCAGGCTTATTGTTCTGGCGGAGGGGCGAATGAGGCTTATCGCTCCGACGGAGGGGTAGATGGGGCTTATCGTGCTGGTGGAGGGGCGAATGAGGCTTATCGTTCCGACGGAGGGGTAGATGGGGCTTATCGCTCCGACGGAGGGGCGGATGGGGCTTTTGTGTGAAACTTGGGGTATATAGTCACTCCGCCCGCCAGAAAATAGGTCTAGGACTATTTTTTGATAGGCTGGTTAGCTGAGTAACAAGTTCTACACTAGTGGGGGGGTGCAAGAACTTGGAGGGGTCTCCCATTGTTGTTCATTCTTCACTCCTAATCAGTTACTTCTAGTTTTCAACTGCTTTCTAACGCTAACACTGGCGCGCGCGTTTCTGAGTAACAAATCCTGATCACTCAGACTTTGACTCTAGAGGAGCAGACTGAGGGGGCAGCTGACTAAGCAACTTGCGTGGAAGTCCGCACGCTGCATCAACACCGCCACTGCCCCAACCTATGCTCTAGTATAGTTTCCATTTGCAGCCAGATTGGTCCTTTGAGAAAGCGGGCTATCGACGTAACACAGTCAATCGAACTATTTTTTCTTGTAAATCATAATTGGCACCGCTTGTCACCATCATCGTCCATGTGAATAGCGGTAAGTGGTTTGTAACGGCCTTGCTTTAAGCTCAAAAGACCTTGGATCCGTTCATGTCTTCTTGGGCATGGATGTGGAGATTCTCTTGCCTTCATAACTCTGTTTATGGTTCTCAATGCTTCTTTGATGAAAGCTGCCCCCTTCACCCCTCTCATGTGAGTGTTTCCATTACACAAAACATGTTTGCCCAAGCATCAAGGTAGAATGTGGTTGTAGAAATGCATCCCAAAAAGGACTGCACTTGTATGCTAGACTATGTCACCCTACGCACAATGGTGTACGCAGCAAGCACAGAATCCTCCTCTCTCGGAGTGGTCTCTTCATTAGGTGGCACGATACAAAAGTGTCACACTTGCAGGCATACACGTCTTATGAGGGTGCAGCGTTTCATTGCACGTAGGCTCAACAGAGACGATGGGTCTAGTGGCAAGACACTAGTCATTGAACTGCTCCAGGAACTTACTGGCAGCACATATTGTTTTGGCTAGTGGGAGCAAGCAACATTTGTCTTCCGTACCACCAGCACTATCTCTGTACATGACGGGTGGTGGACTTGCACCAGAGTGCTCCTTCATCGCTGGGTCAAGGAGGGCTGGCTGGCATAGCGCCTGCCGATGCAGCCTTGCCGACACCACTAGTGGGGGGTCCAGGGATTTGCGGCAGCGCGTGCAAGTGCGGCAGTGAGGGGGAGAAGGACCCCGCTCGTCCCACGCAATACCTTTTCCGGTTTTCACGCAATACCTTTTCCGGTTTTTACGTGACGAGCAGAACGAATTTGGCGCGTGCACATGACCCGAGGTTCAGCTCGGTGCGCCGTCCGTCCGCATACAACTCGAGCGAAACGTGAGCCTCCTCCTGCCCCATCCCCTCTTTCGTGCCGGCGCAGCGCCTTCGTCATGTGCACGACGCCAACAACCGCTCCGCTTTTCTTCCCCCCTTCATCTCCCAAACCCAAGGGTGTGCAGAGGGTGACGTAGTTGGGGGGGGGGGGGGGGGGGGGG
>SZWC01002060.1:122458-134898 GCA_023375785.1 Penium margaritaceum | reverse complement strand
GCACACACACACACACACACACACACACACACACACACACACACACACACACACACACACACACACACACATCCACACACCTTGATCGTCAGCACTTGCCAACATCCCCCGCTCTCTCCCTCGCTCACGCCACTGCTGCTCATTCCGCTGCTGCCGACGTCTCCATTGATGAGTCCTGCTGCTGTGCTGCTGCTGTGGCCTACTTGCCGGCTGGCGAGGCGGGAGGTGGTGCAGCAGGCTTTGGGGAGAGGGCAATGGAGCAAGTGGTCGCTTTGTGCATCTGTGTGTGTATCACTTCTGCCGGAAATGGCTGTCATGTTTCTGCTGCTGGTGCTGCTGCTGTTGCTCCTGTTGCTGCTGCTGCTGCTGCTGTTGCTCCTGTTGCTGCTGCTGCTGCTGCTGCTGCTGCTGGTGCTACCCCCAATATTGCTCACAAAGAGGGTGGGGATGGCTTTCGCTTGGCTTGCAGGACCCTGAGGGTGGAGCTGCCCCTCGGTTGACTTCTGAGAAGAAGAAGAAGAAGAAGAAGAAGAAGAAGAGGAAGAAGACTGCCGGAGGGAAGACGTTCTTTCTGACGATGCAGCGGATGAGGGAAGAAAGGAGAGAGCTGAGGGAGGGGAAGAGCTATCCTGTTCAACATGAGTAGACTTGAGAGCATGAAGGGAGACTCGCTCACTCTCAGCATTGCAAAGGAGAGGAAAGGAACAAAGGAGGAGCATGAGAGAGAAAATCCGCTGACAAATGTCCATTTTCCGGGCTCTGGCAGGTGCTTTCGTTCCCGCTGTTTCTGCTGTCTGCTGGGTCTGCCGCTGCTGCCACTGCTGCTGCCACTGCTGCTGCCACTGCTGCTTGTTCTGCTGCTGCCAGTGCCACTCCCACTGTCGCTATCACTGCCGCTGTCACTGCTGTTGTATGCGCTGCACTTCCAGCCGCATCTGTTGCAACTGCTGCTGATGCCGCTGCTTCCGCTGCTGACCACAACGGTCTCCCACTTCCCCGCCGTTGCTGACTCCCTGCACCCTCTACCATACCTGATGTTGCCACCTGCTGCCGCCGTTGCTGCTGCTGCTGCTGCCGTTTCTGCTGCCGTTGCTGCTGCCGTTGCTGCTGCTGCTGCTGCAGACGTGGTTTTCTTGGCTGCAAATCTCTTGGCTAAAACCAACCAGCTCCAACGCATGAGGACGTGGGCACGAGGAACGCTGGACTAAGACGGACTCGCATGTCCGTCTCTGACCGCGCAACGGATCTTGAGCTTACGTCCCGACCTTACGACTGACCTCAATCGACAGACGACCGGCGGACTCCGTCGTGCCCTTCGCCGCCGTCGTGTGTTCGTCCTCACGGGACGCCGGTGCGAGGGATAGGGCCAAGGGGTAGACGGGGAAGCGCGGCGGGCGGGAGGGAGGGGGAGCAGGCGTGGAGTGGCGTATGGTTGGAGATCGATGAGAGTGGGTGGTGAGACGACTCTCAGATGCCGGCAGGTGGGAGGGTGGGAGGGTGGGAGATGATGCTCCAAAGGGGGGGGGGGGGGGGGCGGGGGGGGGGGGGGGGGCGGGGGGGGGGGGGGGGGCGGGGGGGGGGGGGGGGGCGGGGGGGGGGGGGGGGGCGGGGGGGGGGGGGGGGGCGGGGGGGGGGGGGGGGGCGGGGGGGGGGGGGGGGGCGGGGGGGGGGGGGGGGGCGGGGGGGGGGGGGGGGGCGGGGGGGGGGGGGGGGGCGGGGGGGGGGGGGGGGGCGGGGGGGGGGGGGGGGGCGGGGGGGGGGGGGGGGGCGGGGGTGGTTTTGTGAACGCCGCCGCGCTGCGAGGGAGGGTGGCCAGAGAGTGGAGAATGTGACGTCACCACCAAATCGGGGCCCGCACCATACCTGCGTCAATGCTGCTAGCGGTCATTTTCGACAGAATCCCTGGTGACGCATCGCGGTAACAAGTACCCGCCAAACGTGCTGCCGTATTTCGGCAGTACGTTTCCGCGCTCACACAGAGGCTCGTTCGCGCAGCTGCAGCAAAGCGGTGGCTCGTACTGCTGTCCGCGTCGGCGGAACTGGGTACCCCTCGTATTCCGTTGCCCGTTTGAGCACCATGAGACAATCCACGATGCCGATGGGGGAGGGTGAGGGGATTGCGCATTGAGGCATGTCGCATCGCTTGTCCAATCGTCGATGAAAAGGTGGCATTTGAGCCATGTTGCAGAAATGCGGCTTGCGGATGCAGTGGTTCTTTCCAAAAATAATAGCGGCAAACTTCTCCCGCCGAGCTCAACACTCCAGTTGTGAAAAATGTTGTGGTGTCGACATTTCAATGTCGACTTTGCGGACACGTCAGCTCCGATCAACCCCAAATAGCCTATGTCGAAGCAGAACAGGTCCGGAAAACGGAGCCGCACATAGCTCGCGTTCGGAATGCCCTACCACATACCGCGTCGAGGGAGGTATGGCGCGGGCCCTTGTCCTTGGAAATGGGGGACGGGAGGTTGGGGAAGTTCGGGAGGGAGGTTGGGGACGAAGGGGCTTTCCCCGGCTTTTCTCCTAAACATTTTCTACCGCCGCCTGCAGCGCAAGGAGACGGTTATCCGCCGATAAGGGGAAAAGACGGCTCCCGCGGAACAAACAAACAGATGACGGCCTGGCCGCAGCTCAGCCCACGCGAGAAGTGCGATTGCGTATCGACTGACGTCGAACGTGCGGAACACGCCAAACACTGGCCAGTGTCACACCGAACGAACTCAACTCACCGCGGAAAGTCGCGGTGAGTCGAGTTCGTAGGGCCAACCAACTCGTTCGTCGCAAACCGCGTCAAACGTGCTCGAATTCTGTTTCTTGACTCGATTGCGCACACATTTCCGCGTCCGAGTTCATTCAGCACCAAGTAACAAGTTACATGCATGTATTGAAATTTGTACTTTTCATACTCAAAGTCAAAGTCAAAGTGGAGTGACGTCGTCCATTCGATGACGTGGATCTCTTCGATGGCGTCACAATCTAAGTAAGGATAAGCGAAATGAGTCAGCGGCAGTTCAGCTGACAACTTTTTGTCCAAAAATTACGTCAACGGGAAGAGTTGCAAGGAGTTGCTACCTCGAGGGGTACAGCAACTCTCTAGCAACTTGTCGACGGCGCCCAACTTTTCGCGCGTTCATCGTAAGGTGCGACTCGACATGGGTCAACACTGACAGTCTCGCGTGAGAAATTTTCAAATAATTTTCGTCAGTGCCATCCCGCCAAGGCGAATTGCTCCGGGCGCCGATGTGACCGCAGATGCCCAACAACAACCTCCGAATGAACGTTTTTTTTAAGGGGGAACGTGAAACGCGGGAACAAGTTGTTACGGTGCGGTGTGACACCAGACACTCTTCAAGGTCACATGATGGGCACTTTTGCGCAACGCCATAGCCGACTCGGAAAGAGAACCCATCTACAGTCGAGTTGTAGTATTTTTGCCGGATATCTGGTCACTTTCGACATCTCCCCAGAACAAATTCACGTGCGACATTGGACATTCTGTTGGCGACTGAACTCGCCTTTGTTGACAGGGAACCTCCCATGCCCCGCTACCGCGGGGCCTGAGAGGTGCCCGGAAGCTAATAAAACCCCAACCCACTGAACATTACTAGGGGGTTTTTCGAAGTGATTTTCTTTGACAATTTCGAGATATATTTCGCGTATGAGGCAAAAATATCATGAGTAAACGTCCGACTGGTGAAATAAAAAAAATCAGTAGGTAGGTGGCATAGCGCTTCGGGCCAGGTATGGGTGTACTCTAATTCCTCGTCATGTTATTCTACCTATAACGTGAATTGGCGGTCATCCAAGGACATCCGGTACCCTTTTGGGTATGAATTTCATCATAATTATCGCCTTTCAGGCTACATAGTATGATACAACAACTTGAAGTGCCTTGTTTGACCCTACCTTCGACGTCGAGTCACGCCCACCTTCTCACGTCGACGCCCAATGCTTGAACGGTTCCTCATAAACCAAAACCCCGTTTTCCAAAGCGCTATCTTCTTAGATGCCCATCTGTGACCCATTGATGGCGATGTTGGCAACCACCTGCCAAATCAATTGATATTTTTGACTAAGGTCTACGCAAATAAAAGAAGACAAGGTACTCAGAAAGATTAAATTGCCAATGCTCGACAGTAAACAATACTAAAAGTTAAGTTAGCATTTGACGAACCACAAAGCATCAAGAACTAGAGCTCGGTATTCAACAGATATAGATCGTTATGACCTTGTCCACAGAGACTGAAAACATTTTCCGAAATCTAGTCGATGCTAATCGAAGCAGAAACAAGAATTTAGAGCGACTTCGTCAAAATTTGCTGATGTTTGCCGTTCCTCATCCATCTCAAGTTCTGAAGAGATAAGTCGTACACTCGACATGGCTGTTAGGTAGTCCTATTCGACAATTGATTGAGTGGGTAGCGGGTCCAGATATCAATCAGATTTGACCACGATACAAACTAGACATCAGAACGTGTCCTCAACATTGCAGATATGTGCACTATCTGAACCACCACCTGCCCTTGTCAGCATTTTTTCTGATACGTCCTGATAAGTGTGCAACGTACACACTACATCTCGAAAAAAATTCCCTACATAGTAACCCAATCACATTTTCATCGGGGATCGCTCGATGCAAGAAAAAATCGTGATTTGTCGCTGAAAGAAATGCAACATGTTTTCATGATTTAGTTTTTTTTCTTTCGGCGTTGCTCCTCGGACTTTGAGCCTTGATAGGTATTGGACTCAAATGGCTGGTTGTTCGCGTCCAAAAATGGGTTTTCCGTGTAAGAAGGAATCGGAAAGAATGTAGTCGGACAAGCAAAGCGAGTCAGCTAGACAACGGACAACATGTTTTGTGTAATGAGATGGGCGGGAAGCATGGCCAAGCTTCTCATCCACTCAAGTCAGTTGTTTGGCTAGACTATCCAAGCAACTAATCCCGGATACAAAATGTTAGGAGAAAAAATTATGGTAGATTAATGCAAACTAAGTACATCAAAATTATTGATTCGAATAAATTTCTTACATTTCGATTTATTCATATGAAATTTTCATATAGAAAGCCCAAAATTTCTTTTTTTTCCTAGAAAGCATTCGTAATAACCCAACATTAAACGAGAACACATTCATGAATGTGCATGTTTTCCTGGAAATAATAACCATGTTTTAGATCTATGTTATCGACAAAAACTAGCACGAAGTGTACATATTAGACGTCTTTGAACTACATAAAAGATCTTTGTATTCTTTTTTCATTTCGTGAGGAATTAGTGTGGTTCTTGTATCATCTCAACAAAACTTTTACGAGATTAAACTCTTCAATTCCATTTCGAGGGTCGCATGAAAGACACTTGTACACTGTCACTATGTGACCTTATGCACGCTTTGTGTGCAACATACGACTCTTGTTTTGGGTTATGTGGTAACCCTTTACAGTCGTTTCGTTTCACGATGTTGTAAGGAAATCGTGATTGGTGGCTCACTCATCTTTCGGTTGGGTGCACCAATTAAGAAACGAATATTCTGGCGTATGTAAGAATCAGACAATTAGGTTGCAAATCCGATGGATTTTTCATGAACAACGAATCGGGCATAACGAATTCCACCAAGAGACGCTTATGAGAAACACCCAAACATTACGGTTGGGTCCAATCCGTACGGTGAGTATTATTCTAGACACGCCAAAGAACTGATTCTGGCTTCAAATACGAAGGACATCAATATGTGATTATGATCATTCCATGCAAAATGAACTTGGTAAGATATTAAACATGGCAAGTACTTACACTTATAGTGTAATACATGAAAATTTTGAATGTATATCCCACAAATTTTGCATGGAATATCTCTATGATTGGCTAACATTGCTAGGAATGCAATTATTAACCTCCATACTTTGCCAAACTCGTGCAATTCTTTCCTTATGTGGTCCAAAATAAAGAAAATTGACAAGGTTGTCCCACGATTTAAACATGCAGATTTTTTTGCTCGGTTGCTATGTAATCCTATGCACGCTCTGTGTGAAACACCCACCTCTTGCTTCCATTTCTTTATCACTGGTCGTAACCGACTAAGGTAGGGGGGGCTGTCTCAGCACCAAAAATGTCCGGGAGTTGAGCCCAGCCCCCCTAAGGCGTAAATTAAGGTGGGAAAGGGTAGAGGTGGGGTGTTTCTACCATAATGTGAATGCGGATGAGAGACTCAACCGGTAGCGAGGCTCTTTAGTTAAGAAATTGCAGAAACTCAATGGGCAAAGGAAAATAGAATCGAAGGATCGTAGGTAGATTTTAGACTTTTTATTATGATTAGATGTAAACTGAGAGAAGATGAGCGATACATGGTGTTGTAGGGTGGAAGGGAAGGTGGCAAGGAGTTTGGGCATGGGATAGGAGTGAGGTTGGGCCCACTTTTCCTGCCATATGAAGTGAAAGAGGATAGAACGAATGATCATCCGACAGCGTTGTAAGTCAGAGGATCAAAAGGGCCCATGAGGATGTCAGTAGGATCACAAGGGAGGTGAGGGAAGGAGGCCTGATACATGGGGGCAAGGCAAAAGGTGAGGTTGTGCAGTCTAATGTACAGAACAAAGCAATGTTCACTTGTTTCTTCAGAAAGACAGTAAGGGAAAATGCCTCTCTTATCGGGGTTTACAAAGCGTGTATAATGGGCAACTAGAATAGAACGGAAAAGGATGCAAATCATGACATAGTTAGTGCGAATGTTCATAGGTAGATGTGAAATTTTCCGTCGAAGTGAAGGCTAATTGAATACTTTATCACAATATTTATTCTCCACCTAGTTAGTTTCATACGAGGGAAGGAGCCTCTTTGGAGCGAGTAAGCAGTGATACAATCTAAGGAGGCGAGAATAACTGGAGGGAAGTATGTGGTTAAGGTGGGTAACCCAAGAGATGAAACCTAAAGATGTCAAAGATAGGCTCGAGAGCACATATGAAGAGGAAGGGGGCGAGTGGACAACCTTGTCATACCGCACTTTCAAGAAGAAGTGGCACAATCAGAGTGCCATTGAGGAGGAACCGGGTGGAAGGTTACGTGTAAAGAAGCCAGACCCAGTTGATGAATGAGGGCTGGAGGCCAAGATGAGTGAGAGATTCAAAGAGGTATTTACGACTGAGAAAATTGTATGCCTTAAAGTTTGCAGAGAGGAAGTAGAGAGGGGTCCGAGTGCGGGTAGCATACTGGTGAATATCGTACAGTTGAAGTAAGGAGTGAAGTATACATCTCCCTTTGACGAAATTGGTTTGATCTTCGTGAATGATAAATGGTAACGCCCTGGCTAATCGAGATACTAGGACTCTGGCAAGGATCAAATATTCGACATTGAGAAGGGAGATAGGATGATGGTTTTCGATGTCATATGGATCGCCTTTCTTGTAGAGGAGGGTGGTAGTGGAGGATGCTCATTTGGGATGTCCATGGGGATCTCGGAGGAGGGTGTTGTAGAACGGGAGGAGTTGAAAGGATCTGTGTGGAAGGAATAGTTTGTAAAATTCACCACAAAGTTTATCAAGCTTGGGAGCTTTGTGGAAAGTCTGGTTGTGTATGGAATCCAACATTTCTTCGGATGTGATGGGTGCATCCAAGAGGGCACAATCTTGAGATCGGAAAAGTTGTGATCATAACGGGAGAAAGATAGAGGAGAAGTCCAAGATGGGGTCCAGACAGTGGTAGATGTTTGCACATAAGATACTGACAATGGAAGACATGGTGTCGAAGGATGTTTAGAGGGTATTCGAGGAATCTTGAAGAGATATAATTTACGTCCAGAGTCTTCGAGAGCAAACCTTAGAGGATAGCAAGGAGGAGGGGAGGATGCCTTCCTTGTTCCAGCAAAGGTAGGTAGCCTAGTGGTGAGCAGTGCACTTGTTGGCATAGTATGATTGAATTTGGTTTCTCGCTTTTGTCAACTACGCTACAATGTGCGAGTCTTGACTGGAGTGGTAGGCATGAGATAGGTGATCAACGGTTGCTTCTAGATACCTGATTTTGTGTTTTTTTTTGCGAAGAGTTTGTGAGTGGGTATAGTGTCGAAGGTGACAAGTGAGCTCCTGTTTTGAGAGGGGCCAAGTACATTGGAGGAGGGTCGGCAAATGATGCTTTATCCGAGGCCTTGACAATAGTGAGTTGTTAAGTTTCCAAGGGATGTTATGGAGGGAAATGGAAGGGGGAGGAAGGAGGGAAATGAGATTATAGTTGGAGTGGTCTGATATGCAATCCACAAGAGGTACATGCTTGACACTATAGATGGAAAGGGGGTGGGAGGGTGTGTGGTAGACTCTGTCAAGGCTAGAAAAAGAAGGAGTAGGTGAATTTTGGTAGGTGGGGATTGAATGTGGAAGGAACCATGGAGAGATAGGACCTTAAAAGAGGTGGTCACAAGGAGAGAGTCTGGATCTAGACAGGGTGGCTGCCTGTCTCTCGGAGATATGACACAGGTTAAATCAGTTACTAGGATGTCGGGTAGCGTGATTACAAAGCAATTTAAAATTTTCTTTCCAGAAGGGTGCTCGGGCTGCTGGTTGGACACGTGCATGTATGGCTATAATAGTGAGAGGGGTGTTTTCCCGACACATCAAAATAGATAGTGCACGGGCAAGAAGAAGTTCACTAACGTTAGAAATGGCAATGTCTGGACGATTGAGTACACTAAGGCCAGCTGTGTATGGTGAGGAAGATGTGGTGTGAAAGTGGGTCATGTGGATATCAAGTTGGGTACACTTGCCGTATACCCACTGACTTCGCAACAAAAGAACGTCGCACCCAGTTTTTGCATATAAAGCATGTGAGGGCCACTTTTGCAGAAACATGCGTATAACATCCATAAAATGTATATAATACTTCCGATAGCCACTGTTAAAAACAAATACTTCAGATGTCCACCGTGCCAAAAATCATGTGGAGGACGAACTTTATCTCCGCATACCCACTTTCCACACGGGCCTGTGGAAGAAAACAACATTGAAATAGGACCCTAACGTAGCCTAGCGCAGCACCGACAGTGTGGCAGTCGACAGTGCGAATGCACCACACAGTCTCAACATACCTCTCTGACTTGGCGTCTTTGTCTTTGTGGTCCAGTGCAACCGGGATACTGCTGAACGTCCAATGAGCGTTCGCCGCTAAGTCGCATATCGCAAGCACCGTCCATAAAGTGGAAAGTTCATTACCATGATAAACTCACTACGTGAACCGTCGTAAACATCGTTGAACCGACGTAGTTCAATGATGCAGTTAGGAAAGACTTTAGGGTTACAGTCCGCGTCCGGACGGCTGCTCGTCCTGTCCACAACACCGTGCGTCCTGTCCCTCGCGCTTATTACGACGTACATTGTATGGTCAATCATCGCAAACCATCAACATGTCATCCGAGGGTCGCAGGAATGGCGGAAATGGTTGCAGGTGGAGTACTGGATATTATGTGGACCCCTTCGTTGCCCACCGAGCATGGGTCGCCATTAAGGAAGCATGGGACCTCAGTAACGCACGTACCAGGAGCGTACATGGCAGCCATTCGTGCTAGACCACATGGGCTGCGACTCCTGAAGCCATGGCACAAACCCTTGAATGGCCATTGCCGAGTCACAGACCATTGAACAGCCCTGACACATGGGAGCCATGGATATCATCTGAGCCTAACTGTCCCTGCGGATGTAACCGCTCCTAGTGCACGTACAAATACGGAGGTTGCAACTATCGTTAGCCATCTCCATTGACGGTGTTGTACACCATACAAAACATGGGTCACATGGTATATCGTCATGACGAAACCGAGCCCACTGGCGTTATGGACGTGCATACGCGGTTCTGGACCGAGCGTACCTACACGTGGGGCACTGTGGCGAGGATCTACCGATGGGATCAAGTTGGCCCATGGGGTGGTGAACCTACCAGACCCAGTAGGCCACAGCTCACTCCCCAGCAAGTGAAGGAGGCATGGGCTAGGATCAAGCATTGCTGGGACACGCTCGTTGCCACGGAGGTGCAACCTACTTGGGTGAATGACCCATGCGAACCAGAGACCATGTGCTAGATTTTGGGTGAACGCATGCCAAGTCCATGTCCTCCTCACACCCCTGGGCAGTGGCTGCCTTGGGCTTGATACTCTCAGTGGTTGCTTTGCTTCTATGTTCATCATGTTCCCATCAACCTACTCAATGTTGGTACTTTCGCATGCGCCACAGAGAACGCGCTGTTTCAATTGTGTTCCGAGTATGCCATGTAAATGCTAACTGAAACATAGTGGACATGTGGAACATCTTCCAATTCATTTTCCAATTACATGCCACTCCTGACTATCTTTGCGTCAAGTAGTGGCCTTGCTGCACAACCTTTGTTGAAAACATTCACATAGTGTCCATTACTTCCTTTACCCATGTTTTACGAAAGAGATAGTGGATATGGCATTCATTCATTCACGGTTTCATATACTACGAGCCTTCTATGCATGTTCACCACCCTGCCACTCTACAGTGTACTGTAGTCCCCACTCTTACACTGGCTTAATGTCATTCATAACATTGGACTATTCATCACAAAGGTTACTTCACTTCAAACTACTGTGGAAATGAATGAAACAGTAGAGAGGGGTGTGTTCCAATGACATTGTGCAGGAGTTAGTGAACGTCAAGCCCAGTAAAAGAGAGGTACTAAGTCATACGTACTGATCCACAACTGAACATGCACGGGTAAGCCGTGCACGTAACAGATGACCTCACAAGCAGGACACTCTGCAACTTCATTGAACTCTACGCAAGCATCATAGAAGACCTCTCCAAAGGGGGACGCACACATGCCCGTGCATGGGTTTGCCACTTCATATCTGGACTGCTCCACGTCTGCTCTGCCCAGGTTGAGACTTGCCATCCTGTAACACATGACTTGTGCTTCCTCCATGGCACATCCCGTGTCTTGGGCCACATGTGATCTGACCCTGTGCCGGTGCTCTTTCAGCCTTGGCTGCCGCTTGACCACTGTCTTCACAAGGACATGGATCCGCCTCACCTGCACACATGAAAAGTGAACACAGCACTGTTAAGAAGTCACAAAGTATACAAATTACACAAGGTAGCATGAGCCATCAATGGAGGTCAAACAATGCAGCTTTACCTATGTTCACACAAAACGGCCTCTGCGTTTGCGTTTGCGTTGGATGGGTTCGTCGTCGTCGGATGCGTCAGAGTGGGAGGAGGAATCCATTGACTCCCACTCCTCAGTCTCACTTGTCTCATAGTCTGAGGCACTGTCCTCCTCTGACCACTCCGAGGACGAGGGATCGTTCCCTGCAGGACCGCCAGGGTTGTCAACCTGCGATGAAAATGCGGGTTGTGTTGCGTCATCCGCATTTGCCATATCACCTGCACCAGCACTTGCAGCACCACTGCCTGCTACTCTTGCTGCTCCTGCTGTTCCTACTGCTCCTGCTGGTCCTGATGCTCCTGTTGCTCCTGCTGCTCCCGCTGCTTCGGATGCTCCTGCTGCTCCTGATGCTCCCGCTGCTCCAGAAGCTCCTACTGCTCCTGCTGCTCCTCCTGCTCCAGGTGCTCCTGCTAATGCTCCTACTGCTCCTGCTGCTCCTGGTGCTCCAACAGCTCCAGCTGCTCCACCTGCTCCTGCTGCTCCACGTGTTTGTGCTGCTGTTGCTGCTCCGCGTGTTCCTGCTGTTGCTGATCCTACTGGCCCAAGTTGTTGTCCACCATCACCTCGCACCTCGCGGCCAGAGGCAAGCTGTTTGGCACGGGCTGCGGCCACGGTAGTTGTAGACAGTGCAGGTGGGTTGGTGCACTTACGCGGGCCATGTACGGACAGGCCGCAATGGCTGCAGATGCGATCTCTCTGCCGACGTGCGTAGCGGTCCTTGCGCTTGGACTTGGGCCTTCCAGCGCCACGCTTTTTGCCCGGGGGTCACCACCCATTCTCTGCATACTGCACGTCGCCAAGGTTGACACCGGGCATGGGGTGACGGTAAGTTCTCTTCCACGCCATCTTCATGAGGTGGACGTCCACGTACATGTCGGGGTTGACTCCAGCGTCCAGCAGGAGACTCACTGCGTGCTGGCAAGGAATTTTGTACTCGGCCCACTGTCCGCAGCTGCATTTTTTTGTGTTGCAATCCACCTCTCGGCCGGACAGGCTCTTTGGACCAGAGACCGTTCCCGACAGTGGGCCGGCCGGTATGATGTCGTACTCGCGGGCCTTCTGAGTGTAGTTGGTTATCTTGGCGTCGGTGAAGGGTGCCAGTGTGGTCTCACAGTCATGCGCCAGCTTCCGGCGCTCTGCGAACAGCTTCTGCACCCAGATGTAGAGCTGTGCGAAGCAGTGAAAGGGGTACAGGTGCCTCAAGTCCATGATGCGAGCGTTGAGAGACTCGGCCGCGTTGCTTGTAGTGTGGCCTCCACGGGGAACGGGGATGTACACTCG
>SZWC01002060.1:99986-122349 GCA_023375785.1 Penium margaritaceum | reverse complement strand
GTACTCGCGGGCCTTCTGAGTGTAGTTGGTTACCTTGGCGGCGTTGAAGGGTGCCAGTGTGGTCTCACAGTCATGCGCCAGCTTCCGGCGCTCTGCGAACAGCTTCTGCACCCAGATGTAGAGCTGTGCGAAGCAGTGAAAGGGGTACAGGTGCCTCAAGTCCATGATGCGAGCGTTGAGAGACTCGGCTGCATTGCTTGTAGTGTGGCCTCCACGGGGAACCGGGATGTACACTCGGCTCCACGCCGCTAGAGGGATGCCCGATTCTGTGGGCCCACCAAAAACGTACTGCAGTCCTGGCTCGGACGCCTTCGCCAACTGTTCCTGTGCTCGCTTGAACTCCCGCGGGGTGTACGCATGTGCCAGAGTCCAGAAGAGGTCCGCGGCGACCCGGCCCGCCTTCGACTTGACGTTCTCGCAGATGTGCTGCGCACAATACGTGTGTGTCACTCCTGGCAATTCACGAGCTACAGCGGCAAGCAGTCCGCCGTCACGGTCGGAAATTATGGCAGTACCTCTGTCGCGAGCAGTGGGGTAGGCCTGCACCAGGTGCTGCACGAACCACAGCCAGTTGTCCTTGTCCTCCTGACCGCACAGCGCCCACGCCATGGGCACGGAGTGGTTGTTTGCGTCCCAGTACTACGCAATGAGTAGAAATTGCTTGAATCCGTTTTTGAGGAATGTCGCGTCCATGGTTATGATGCGCCGCACATGATTCCACCCCTCTCGACACGCCCCCGGTGCTACGAAGGCTTGGCGGAAGACGTTCTTCTTGTCTTGCTCTGCTGTAGCGACCGTCCGGGGGTCCACCCGTTTCAGCTGCACGACAAACATGGAATGTGGACGTTGCTTGAACACAGAGCTGTGTTGCACTCACAAACAGGGATAGGGAAGCAGCGATGGAGGCTATAACGGCTTACCTCCGTGACATACGCCGGGAACAGGGACCAAGACAACGCCTTCTCGCCCATCAGTTTCTCCTGGGCCGCCTTCTTCGCACGGTAGACCACGGGGTAATGCACTTTGTCCCCAGTACGAGCCTCGACAATCTGCTGCAATGCTTTTGTGTCCGTGGAGGGATTCTTCTTGATAGTGTGCTCGATGTGCCGCAGGACCCAGGTAGCCCGGCGCGCCTGGTTGCCCTTCTTTCCGGTGGGGGAACACTTGTGGCCATCTACGAACTCGATGACGGCAACGTTGCCGTTCTTACGCTGGTAGCGTGCCTTCAAGAGCCACTTGCAGCCTGCTTGCTTCCACAGTCCGCAGCGGACTTCTAGGCGAGTTGGCTCGCTGCGGACCCATGACACCGGCATGCCGCGGTCGACGGCGTAGTCTTGCACCGCTTCGCGACAGGCGTCCATGTTGCGGAACGCGCGACCGCCAGGGAAATCAGTGCATCGTCCTTTGCGTTTACGCGCACGGGATGGAGCGGCTTCAACATCTTGGAAACTGTTGTCCGGAGGGGGCGGCGGGGTCTCATCATCAGACGACCCTGCACAGCGGACGTGCAAAGATACATGTGAGTGACATGTGTGGCAAATAGGCAGAAGACATAGTTCACAGACATGGCTAGCGGACAGCGTACTTCGACCAAGCAGGAGGTCCAACCCCGTCGGCGCCGACGCCATGTCTACAAAGAAGGTGGGTTCAACCCACCAGCACGGTAAGCACGATACGGACAAACACGTTGACTGCCTCCAAGTCTCATCGTGCGCTCTTCAACATGGTCTGGGGAGCGAGGAGTCATGCGCTCCACAACGTTGACGTGACAGTTCCAGTCGTGTTCCTCCCACTCAGTTACGAGGAAGGATGACTCCGGGTGGTACCGGGAGACGAGGACCTCGGGTGGGTCGTCGTCCTCGTCGTCCGGGTAATCGCCGGCCGTGGCGTACAAAGTGGCGGCCATGATGGCCAAAAGTGGGTATAACAATGTACGACATGCCTCGTAATATGCATCCTACCCACCATCTACACTTAGAAAACCCACCAGTTAGCGCGAGGAGGAGGACCATCCCGGAGACACAAACCCGCGGCAACGAAGCTGCGACATTGTTACAACATGTCGAATAGACATCAACAATGGAGTCAACGGTCACGACCCCTGCGGACGACAAGAGAGAACGTCCACATCACATGGCGGTTGGCCGACTTTCCATGACGGTGGAGCTTGCGTCCCATGCATCCGGTGTGGGAACGTCCGAGGGGGTTACAAAAATGAATAATCGTACCATGCACCTGGACGAAAATGTTCGACGAGGGGAGCCACGTCAGCAGCGAAGACAGGACGGAGCCAGCATGTCAATCCACCTCGATTAATCCGCCAGTTGGCGCCGATGACATGTTGACGACAATAGGCAACGTCCACCTGGCAACAAATCGCGTAGTCGACATATGCTTCGCTTAGAACCCTTTCGCATGTTGTCCTGGTTGACGGCAACGCCCGCATAACGCAACATCGCGGCACGTTCAGTGCATGTTCGGCAAAGGAACTATGTGACGTATGCTTTCGGCTTAGACTGTTGTCTGCGCCAACAGTCTACCGTGGCAGATTACAACCGGCATTTCCGTGAAGTTATCACCGACAGTGACCTCACCTCCAAAGAACTGCGTTTCTACTACAATTTCCTCAAGCAAGATATCTAACGTGCAATTACCATTTTCGGCATCCAAGACAACCTTCCGTGAATGACCACAACAGCCAACCGCATTGACAGCGCTGACTCCAACACTCGGATGTAGGATTCCAACGGTTAGCAATCCCAAAGCCACAATCCTTATCGTGGCGGAGGGAAGTCGCAGTCGATAGAAACCTCATCTCCGATGGAAATTGACAGCGTTGATCAGCGTAATCAATGGCTGTGTTGGACTTGCGGAAAACATGGTCATATTTCGTACGACTGCCAAAAGCGGCAATAGCAAGCCAAAAGGGGGGAGGGATTTGTAGACAAAGAGTGAGGAGTCAAGAAACGGCAAAGGGCAGAGTAGATGGTGAGGCTCATGTCTGGTCGGAAAAATCTGCGCCGATCAATTGCCCATCTCAACGGCTCACATCGCTGTGGATGAGGGTCCCTGAGATCGCAAACTTTGACGAGGGGCACGAGGATGACTAAATAGCAATGCTGCTACGAGCGTAACCAAGGGGTTGTAAATTTTGTACAAAGGTACCGGAAGTACTGGATGGAGGAGCTTCTCGCCATTTTGCTAGCAGCAACGTGGTTCAAAAGCTGGGTTTGCAGACGGAACAAGGAGTGTTTGAAAGAAAAACCATTGACAAACGATTGTAGATCCGTCGACTTTGTGAACTACTCTGACCGAAAATTAGAGATCTACACGATATAACGGTTTGGAGGACTTGCTCAATGAGCGACCAGAAAATCATCCTCCGGCAAGATTCCCTATACCGGTAAAATCCGCAAGCTGACTTGAGCAGTGGAGCAGTCTACGTTAGCATTAATGATAGACATTGACACCTGCCTTTGGTCGATCGACCTACGATACACTGGTAGTTACGGGAAGGAGCAGAGGTGGAAGTAGGAGAGGAAGTTACGACAGACACAAAAAGCCAACCAATAACTTTGGACGTGGCCAAGCGATACCTGAAGCACGGAGCTCAAGCGTGGCTAGTCCACATGGAAGTAGGGGAAGAAAAAGAAATCCCAGTTACCAAGCTAGGCCAATGGCATCAACACCCGAGACGTTCACAGTAGTACCGAAAGAGTTTGCAAAGCTCATCAAGGAGTTCAAAAGGGGTTTTTTTCTGACAAACTATCCCAAAAATTACAACCGCAACGTAACATCGACCATCGAATAGACCTGAAGCCGGGCTGTAGACCGACAGTGAAAGGGACCTATCGGATGAGCGATAACGAGCTGACCAAACTCAAGAAGCTGTGGGGTGAGATGCTCGGGTAGGGGTTCATCCAACCCTCCACCTCACCCTACACAATACCAGTGATTTAAAAAAAAAAAGAAAACAGGAAAGATGCCGATGTATGTGGACTACCGATTATTGAACGACATCACCATCAAGAGCCATATCTCCTCCCGCGAGCAGATGAACTTTTCAACCAAGTCTGTGGGACCCGAATTTGCAGCAATATCAACCTACACACTGGCTATCATCATCTGTATATGTGGTAAGGACGTTGAGAAGACAACATTACACATCATAAACAGACACTTGGAGTTCATATTCATGCCGTTTGGACTCACAAATGTTCCCACAACATTTATGGTGATGATGTACAACAATTTTCGCCTGTACCTCGATGACTTTTTTTTTTCATTTATCTTGACGATATCCTCGTCTACAATCGCACGCCTGTGGAGAACAATCAACATCTCCAAAAATTTCTTGAGGTTTTACAAAGAGAGAAGCTTTTTAAAGAATTCTTGAAGGGCAACTTTGGTCGCTGTTCGACAGAGTTTTTGGGCCACATCATCGGCGGCGGACGGATAGCCATGGACCCAAAGAAGGTGGAGGCAGTCGTTGATTGGCTGGTATCCACAAATTTCCAAGACGTCGAAGTATTTTTGGCCTTCTACAACTGCTACTGTCGATTCGTAATGGACTATGCTCGGGTGTCAGCCCCTCTCTTTGATCTCACCCGGAAAACCATGGAGTGGAATTGGGGGGACAGCGAACAAGACGCCTTTAACTCTATGATAAACTCTCCGTCCTTGGTGTCAACCTTGTACTTGGCATATCCAACGGTGGACTATATCATGGCCACCGATCTGTCCAATTGAGTCATCAGATCCGTTCTCCTCTAATATAATGGCAGCGGAGAACAACCAATCGCGTACATGTCAAGAAAACTATGCGGACCAGAACTGAACTACGAGGTGCACGAGAAGGAAGTGCTTGCGGTCATGTACACCCTCAAAACATGGTAATGCTACTTGGAATGCCAGCAATGCACCGTCTGCACCGATCATCACGCCCTGAAATATCTCAAGACCTAGCCAAATCTAAGCTGTCGACAAACTTGGTGGATGGAGTTCCTCAAGTGCAACTTCAACTACGACATGGAGTACCAGCCTGGAAAAGCAAATCCTACGGATGCTCTAAGTCAAAGTCCAGATCTAATACCTAGATCAGTACATTACTCATCAAAAGAGACCTGTACTTCACGAGGCTGTTTGCAAAGGGATACAATGAGTTTTGAGGGTACGATAAAACCAAGCTTTGGTTTGACGACCCCTACAGGCGATGACGGTTCACTCGCCAGGTTGTCGTGTCTCTAAATGAGGAACTATGATGGATGCTACTAGAGGAGTGCCACGACAGCGGTCTAGGAGGACACTTTCACGAGGACAAGACGCTCAAGAAGCTGGCAAAACACTACTCTAGGACAAGATGCAGACCAATGTGACGGCTTTCTGCAAATCATACGACATCCGTCACAGACAAAAATTCCGTCACAAGGGGCCACCTAGTCTAGTTCAACCCCTACCCGTTCCAACGGAACTGTGGGCCAACATCAACGTGGACTTCGTGACGGCGTTGCCCGCCACCCCCGAGGGGTAGGAAGCCATCGTCGTCGTGGTGGACAGATTTTCTAAATGTCACACTTCATTCCACCAACGACCACCGTCACCGTAGAATGAAGAGCACAGTTGTTTCTAAATCAGATTGTGCGACTCTACAGAGTGCCGCGTACCATCATCAACAACAAAGATGGCTGCTTCACCAGTCGTTTTTTAGGCAAACTAATCACACACTACGGCAGTCAGATCCAGCTATCTATGACTTTCCATCCCCAGACCGACGGGCAAACCGAGCAAACCAACCAGACGCTCGAACAACTTCTTTGAACTTTAGGCGAGCCACACGACACCGATGGGGGAGCACAAGTGCCGACCGGCAAGGTGGTGTACGACAAGCTTCCTGCCACACTGGCTAGTTTACAAAGTCAGAGTAACATTCCCGTATTTGATATTCAATACCGGGACATCGTAAGCATCTTGGAGGAAACATAGAAAATCCTCGTGAAAACGGTAGCAGGTATGAAGCAGACAGTCGAAGGACATCGCAATGATGATGTGTTCACCGTTGATGATCGCATCCTCCTTAGCTCGGCAATCATCAAACTCCGAGGACACGAATTCGTGAAGATTAAACCCTGATAGTTGGGCCCGTTTGAGATCGAGCAAATGCAAACCCTTATTGTCGCTCGACTTCGTCTCCCTGACAACATGGCAATCCGCCCTGTCTCCCACACTAGCAAGGTCAAGCACTATCGGGACCCCAGTCAGAACTTCCCTTGTAGAGATGTCACACCTCCAAGTCCTGTCCAAGTGGACGGAGATACGGAGTACGTGATTAAAGATATCCTCGGACATCGACTGCGTGGAAAAACGACCACCGCGCACAACACCTGGGAGCCGTACGGCACACTTTGGGACATCGATCATTTGATCGATGTCTACTTCCACCGTCACCGGCCTATGTGCGCTAGCGTGCCGGGAAATCGCGGCTAAAAGGGGGGGGATGTGTTACCTCTCTGACGTACACTAGTCCCTAAAACTCGTGAGTGGATATTTCTGTTATTTCATTCATGGCCCACTGCACGACGAATTGAGGATTGTGATGCCGTTTGGCTGAGGGCATTTTGGCCAAAATCCCGGACCCCTGGTGTTCCGTTCCAGAAGTTTCTGACTACTTTGACCACTTTCCAAAATGACCGTCAGAAGTGTCGCGAACCATGTCGATGTTTCGATATCGTTTGGAAGGTCTCTTGACAACACTCAAATTTTATAAAGAAGGGTTACGATATTCTCAAATCCCCCTGACTTCTCGGCGGAGCTTCTCAAATCCACCACTTACGGTGCGACTTCGCACTCGTCGATCTGCTTGAGTGCTGAAGACTCAAGTTATACCTCATTCGCATTCTTGGCATTGTATGTATGTGCTCGACACACCCGGCAATTTTCATTGAAGTACACTTACTGCTTAATACAAAGGTGTGACTCATGAATCCAATCAGTACTTTCAGGCCCATCAACATCACATGCTTGCTGTACCCCCCACACGAGTCATCACGAGCAGTAAGAACAGACAAAAAAACAGTCTTTGAACCACCTGGTTGTGACAATACGCTCGCACCTCCCTCAAGACAAAGTGCCACAAGATGGCGGAGCTCGGCGATGGTGCGGTCACGCGGGTCTGGGTCGCCACTGCTTGCCAATGAGGAAGCGGGAAGTGCTGCATTCGTGGTTGCCGTGCAACCGGAGGATGTGCTGCTCGACGCAGCCCGCTGTGTGCGTGCAGCCTAAAGACCGCGAGTGATCCACGCCCAGTCAAGCAACTGCTGGCACTCGGTGTAGTGATGAGCGCCTCCACAGTTGTAGCACTGGAAAATACGTCCATTGCTACCGCCCGAGGACTGCTGCTGCTGCGACTGCTGCTGGCCCGAACCACACTTCTTCTTACCCTTCTTCCCCTGTGCCGCCGCTGTAAGCTGGACAGTGCCAATAGCATTGATCACGGCTCGAGGCTTCCTTGAATGTAAAATATGAATGTAGATTTGGAATCTACAGGAAAAACTGTGCGAGATCAATCCAAGAACGGGGTCGATCCATCAAGAACTGTGGAAGTTACGCCCGGCCAAAGGTTGGACCGGCCGAGGGGAAAACAGGTGACAGGAATTCGTCCCCAAGGACCAAGGCTCGACCCTCGGAAGACCCAAGAAGGCCAAAGCGCCCCTTGGGGCCCGGTTAGTCAATTAATCAAGGATCATTGAGGGCCAAGGGAACTTCAGAATGGCACCCCGATGTGTTATTTCCAGAAAGGGCGCTTCGGGCGGCCATCACCGCCGCTGGTGTTGCTGCCACCGGCAGATTGCTGTGGTTCATAGAAACGACTATATCTCGGCCGTTCCTTCACGGAATGATGCAATTCTTGGTGCGTTGGAAAGCTGGTAAACTGAGCTATGTGATTCTGAGGCAATAACGCTAATTTCAGGCCCGTATGGAGCCACACATGGCTCGGCGGCCTCGGGTCGCCTAGGATGTGTCATCATGTACATATAGTCTTGTATGTTGACACATGGATAACAAGTACAGTTTACTCCCATTGTGCCACACATATTTCCGTGCTCCCCCAAGATGACCCTATGCTTCCGTAACCCCAGGAAGGTGTACACCGGCCTCCCCTTGGTCGCCGTTGCCGCCTGTTGGTGCCTACACCATCCGGTTGAGGCTAGCACACCCTACATCTGAGTCGGGGTAGCCGGGGTGGAAGAAGAAGAGGAGGGTGTGCCAAAGGATGAAGAGTTGGTTGGCAAGAGGGGCATCGGCAGTGATGCGATGAACGCTACTACAAGGGAACTCTCCTAGTGGGCCACGGCTGCCTCGCGGGCGGAACTCACCTGGAGGAAGAGCTGATGCGCCGAAGGAAGAAGCTGAAGGGAGGTAGAGAAGGGCTCGAGTACGGTGACGGTGTCTGCGTGCTCAAGACGGACTCCAATCATGAGCGTGTGAAGCATCCAGCGTTGTGTAACTCCTGAAGTCCCAAGGCGCGTGTAGATGCGCATGGCACACCGCCATTAATCAGCTGCGGATTTGGCAGGTCCGTGATGAAGGGAGTGGAAGGTGTGAATGTGAGCCACGCCGGTGGCATGCATCTCTGCAGCAAGCAGGGAAAGTGCCAGGTCCCAGCCCCCACGTGGATCAGCACCCACGCCCGTGCCGGCCTCTCCAAGGAAAGGGCGAAATTCCACGACAGTCTCGCACGGCATGGCGTAAAGGAGCCTGCACATCGCCTAAGCCACTGTAAGCACCTAAGCACGGTCCACAACCTAGTACGGACTGTGATAGTAGGGCCATACCCCCTCTGAAGTGTCCCAGACCTGGAAGAGATTCTCCCAGCAGTCAAAGTCATCCTCGCTGAGATAGCGTGGTGGCAGTGTCTCGAAGTCCTTGGGTTGCCGCTCTGTGGGGAGGGCAACCACAGGCTAGAAGGAACAAGGAATGGGGAAGACACCGGGACGAGGAAAGTCGCCAAGGTAGGGATCAGGCGAGGGTCGGATCTCTAGGAACAGGGAACCGAAACGCATCTGAAGCTGGCGGAGACGCTCTTGAAGCACGCGAATCTCCCTCTGTTGGTTTTGTCATCCATCCCTGGCATGTTACGGTCCTCATCCAGAGGATCAAAGAGTGGCTGGTCCTTTCCTGCTGCTCTCCTCAGTGTAAATGCTAGCTGCTATGCAGAAGGTATGGCACTGTCGTCTGCCCCGGATGTCTGTTGTGGGGTCGTGGACTGACCACAAACAAGATCAGTGAGCGTACGGATGGCGTCAGTCTGCTTCTGCTACTGACGACGTATCTTGTCCTGCTGACTCCGTAGATCCGCAATGGCATGCAAGCGTGGGCTCATGACCACTGAGGAGGAGGAGGGATCCAGTGCTCCTCTGCCCTTGTCACCGGTCGGAGCCATGTCAGCGCTCACTATGGACCGGGACATCGAACAGGTCGAATTTTCAAACCGTCAGCAGTTCTCGAGGAGTTGAAATGTAGGCAATTTTTTCTTTCTGATCCCAAAACTTGACTTAGGCAAGTGCTCACATCAGCGGAGCTTTGAGACGTCAGCAAGGACCTGATGACATCAGTAAGGAAAATGATGATGTCATTACATTTTCCCTCTTTTTTTTTGACAACCCGCATGGCTATTGGGTGACTGCTCTATCGCAACTACGAAGAAGTTGCGTAGAAGCTCCGTAGCAGCTTCTGCTCGACTGCTGCCACTGCTGCGCTTGTAGTAGCAGTCATGTAACTGCACGCTGCTACTACACCGCGGCGCTACTGCACACTACTCTAGTTGTGTGCAACTGCTGCTGCGCGTTGCCACTGCCTCGTTGCTGCTAGCTGCTACTGTTGTTGCTCAATGCTTCCGCTGCTACATGCTGTTGCTTGCTACTGCTGCTTGTGCTCACCGCCACCTGCTGCGGTTGCTGCCTGCTGCCGCTGTGCAGCGCTACTTCGCGCTGCTCCTATTGCGCGCTGTGGCTGCTGCACGCTGCTGCTGCTGTGCGCTACTGCTATTGCCGCCTGCTGCCGCCTGCTACAGCTACGGCCTACTATCGCCTCTGCCAGTGCCAATACCAGCAGCTGCTAGCGGCTGCCGCCTGCTGCAATTGTCGCCTGCTACTACTAGCGCCTGCTGCTGATGCACTCTCACGTGGTGAAGGTGGGTGACATCGCCGGCAGTCGGTTGACGTCGACAGGTCCATGTGGATCGGCTGTAGCGGTGACACTCACGGCTGCTGCTCTGTTGCGTCTCTGCTGCGCATCTCGGCGAGAACTATCTCACCGCTCTGATACCATGAGAAGATGCGTGGAAGCTTCCTAGCAACACAACCGCTGACTAGGCGTCAGTGCCTGGTCAGACGGTGACGACAGTCACAAGTCGTACACACAACGGCAAGGGTCTGGCTAGGGGACACAAGGCAAAGTGTCAGAATGCTTCAATAACATTTGCAGAGAGAAATGACAAATGACAGGTCCATGGCATAAGTACCTGCCACGGCGTACGGCGCGTGTCGCACGTGGAAGCACAAGGTCTGTCCGAAAACCAGCCCAAAACAACTGTTTCGGCCGTAACTCAACGTAGACATGTCCGAACGCTATGTTGTCTGAACCTAGACGTGCAGAATCACAAGCCGGACGCTACGACTGGTCACATGCATGTATCTGGCATCAAACGGTGGACACACAATGCAAAAACATACAAATCAGGCACATGACAAGTTCATCGATAAACTCCTATGTGCTGCAGAAAAACTGCAGGAGGTCCCAGGCAGCGTCCAGAGCTCTGGGACGGTCGTCGGTCAGCTCCAAGCTGGTAGTCCACAACCAGACAACGCACCGGTACCACCTGGGTCCGCATCAGGGATTTTCCCGGTCATGGACAGAGCCGAGTGGTCAGAGTAAACTATACTGGTCGACAGGAAAGTCACAAATCACAACAGGCCACCAACAATGATAGGAGTAGAGATCCGAATGGGCCGTGCCAACGGGATGAAGCTGGTGCATGGGGTGAAGAGGAAGCATTGCGGAGAGCAGCCATGTTGCATCCGCGGGAAGCCGTAGCTGCATGGGCCACCATTAAGGCTGAGTTTGACCATTGGGTGACGCGTAACGAGATGCCATCATGGATATCCACAACACCCCCACTAGAGACCATTGTTTGGATCCTGAAAGGCGTATGCCCACTCCGCGTCCGCCTAACACTCCTGATTCATGGCAGCCCTTGCCGTATACAGAGCCATCTAGCCCTTAGTGTGAAAGATAGTGGGCAAGCGTAAGATTTTTCCACAAATATATTCTACATGTGTCCACTACATTCCTAGCATGCCAGCCCTTACAATGGCAAAGACATGGCATATGTTACAGTTCAGCTGAAATTCATTCATTTTCTGTTCACTGAATTTCTATCCAGCCCTAAGTGTGGTACATAGTGGACATATGGTATATTTATGTACGAATTCATGTACGATGTGACCAATAATTATGTGCAACTCCTGTCCTCCGTGCTACATAGTGGGCATGTGTCATTTTCATGGAGGGATTCATCCATGTTGTGTTCACTCATATCCATACTCTCTGAAGAATTCGTATGTTTGTTCATTTTGTACTACTTGTCCATGTGCGTTTTCCTTTACACTGACTATCACCATCTTACTTCCTATAGTTTCAACTGCTACAGTACTATAAACACAAATTTAATTCATCATGTGCTGTGTGCGTCGTATGTGGCATATATCATCCTGACATTGGCATCCATTTACACTCATTTCTACGTAGTGCATAAACTAGGTTGCTGTACTTACATGAAACTGTATTGCACTTTGTACTGGCAACTAGTGGCTTAAATAGAAAACAAAATTATGAACTATCAATGAACAAGGTCCCTTCACTTGTAATTACTGACATTGAGCAGCAAGGAGAAGATCAAATGGAGAAGTACATGACACTGAAAGCAACCTTGCAATCATGGTGTCAAGTAAAACAGAGGTGCTAAGTCAAATGTACTAATCCACAGTTGAACGTACACAGATAAGCCGTGCACAAAACATATGACCTCACAAGCAGGACACTCTGTCCCTTCACTGAACTCTTGGCATGCATCCTGAAAGTCTTCCTTAAAGGGGGACATATACGTGCCCGTGCATGGGTTGGCCACTTGATATCTAGCCTCCACCACCTCTGTCTTCCCTAGGTTGAGATTGGCCATCTTGCAACAGATGACATCTGCATCCTTCACCGCACATCCCATGTCATGGGCGACATGTGATCTGACCCTGTGCCGGTGCAATTTCAGTTTTGGTTGCCGCTTGACCACCGTCTTTAGCAGGACATGGATCTGCCTCACCTGCACAGAGAACAGAAACAAAACAAAGCAATGTTGAGGACATAGAAGTCAACACGTATGCACCAATGGCCATCAAGGCCTTTCATGGACAACAGAATTACCTTATCTCAGACAGAATGGCCTCTACGTGACTGTTTGCATCGCGGTGGTTCCTCTTCCCTGGACACGTCCAAGGGGGTGGAGCTGTCGTTTGACTCGTACTCCCTCGCCTTCTGCGTGTAGTTCTTCACCTTACTATTGGTGAAGGTGGCAAATGTGGTTTTGCAATCATGAGTCAACTTCCGCCAGTGTGGAAACAGTTTCTGCACCTACACATAAAGCTGGGTAAAATAGTGAAAGGGTTAGAGATGCCATAAGTCCATGATTTGGGCGTTCGAGGACTCTGCCGCGTTGCTCGTTGTGTGCCCGTCGCGTGCAACGGGAATGAAGACCCGACTCCACCTGTCCAACGAAATGCCAGATTCTGAACCACCGCCAAAGATGTACTCCAGCCCCTGCGTGGAAGCCCTTGCAAGTTCATCCTGTGTGCGCTTGAACTCCCTGTTGTTGAAGGCATGGATGAGGGTCCATAAGAGGTCAGTGGCCACACGACCCGCTTTGGCCTTGACGTTCTCTTGGATGTGCTGCACACAGTACGTGTGGGTAACACCAGGCATCTCTCTGGCCACAGCAGCACGGAGCCCGACGTCTCAATCGGAGATGATGGCTGTTCCTTGGTGTCGTGCTGTTGGATACGCTTACGACAGCTGCTAGATGAACCACGTCCAATTTTCCTTGTCTTCTTGTCCGCAGAGCGCCCATGCCATGGGTACGGAATGGTTTTTGGCATCCCATAACAGAATAATCAGGAGAACCTGCTTGAACCCGTCTTTCAAAAATGTGGCATCCATGGTGATGGGACATCGCACATGGTTCCAGCCCTTCCGACAAGTGCCAGGTGCCACAAAGGCCCGGCGAAACAGCTTTTTCTTGTCCTGCTCAACACACGCAAACGTCCGGGAATCCACTCTCTTCAACTGTACGGCATACAGTGCATGTTGACACTCGTTTGAGGCAATGATCTTTCACAAATGTAAAAGATAGCTGAAAATAGCATGTGTGCCACAAACTACTAACCCCTGCTATATAGGCTGGAAAGAGGGACCACAAAATCGTCTTCTCTCCCATCAGCTTCTCCTGGGCCGCCTTTTTTTCTCGGTACACCACCGGGTAGTACAATTTATCCTCTGTGTGAGCCTCAACAATCTGCTACAGTGCCTTCATGTCGGTCGACGACTTCTTCTTCATCGTCTGCTCGATGTGATGCAGCACCCATGCTGCCCAGGGAGTCTGGCCGGCCTTCTTGGTGGTGGGGGTACACTTATGTCCATCCACGAACTCGATCACGACAACGTTGTCGTGCTTGCGCTAATAGCATGCCTTGAGGAACCATGGGCAGCCCGTTGTCTTCCACAGTCCGCAACGGACTTCTAGACGAGTTGGCTCACTGCGGACCCAAAAGACAGGCATGTTTCGGTCGATAACGTAGTCTTGGATAGCTTCACGACATGCATCCATGTTCCAGAAGGCTCGACCACCAACGAAATCCGTACATCTTGTTGTGCGCTTGCGTGAACAAGCAGGAGCAGCTTCCACTTCTTTGCCGGTCTTCTCCCCTTGGGGGCTGCATTTCTTCATCAGATGACCTTGCAAAGAAGACATGTAGGGAAAGAAATTCAAGTACATGTAGGGAAAAAGAACACAAGAATAACTTGTGTGACATGGCAAGCGAGTAGCGCACTTCGACATAGCAGGAGGTCCAGCCCCGTCGGATGCAACGCCATTTTAACAGACAAAGTGTGTTCAACCCACCCACACGGTAACCACGAAAGGGACAGACATGTTGACTTCCTCCAAGTCGCATCGTGAGATATTCAACTCGGTCTGTTGAGCACGGAGTTATACGCTCTACAACATTTACGTAATTATTGTACTCATTCTCCTCCCGGTCGGTCCAAAGGAAGGAGGACTCAGGGTGGAAGCAGGAGACAAGGACGTCTAGTGGATCATCGTCCTCGTCGTCGGGGTAGTCGCCACCGGTGGCGTAAAAAGTGGCGGGCATCTTGGCCAAAAGTGGGTATAACAATGCATGTTAAGCGTCGTAACATTCATCGCACCCACCATCTGCACTTAGCAAATCCACCAGTTGTTAGAGCGAGGAGAGCCATCCCGGAGAAAGACTCCCGTTGTGTCGAAGCGGCGACATTGCAAGGACATGTCAAGTACACAGGAACAATGGCTCAACGGTCACGACCCCTGCGGACGACAAGAGAGAATGTCCACATCTCATGGCGGTTGGCCGACTTACCATGACGACAACTGTCACAAAACATGCATGTAGTCTGATCACGTACGGAGGGGGAATAAAAAACTATTAATCCTATGATGCACCTCGGTCATGATCGAGATTTGTTACGACTAGAGTCCGTTCAGGTGTTGACGAGGTTCCCGTTTGGCGTCGGTGCTGCATATTCTGCACCAAGGCTATATGATGTCTGGTTTTGCATGTGACTGATGTCATGTTTATGATGTTCGTCCGAAGTTGAAACTCCCACTTTAAAGGCCAAAAGAAAGTAGGGGACAAGTGATCACTTTTCCACACATTTGTTCTTTTGGAACTTGTGCTTTGCTTGAAGTCACGCAAAAGGCACTTGATTCGGGGCTGATTTCTTGTGTTGTAGAAATGGTGACTTAATTCGCTGAAAAATGAAAAGAGAATTGTCGGATATCCACTGTCGTCAAACTAATTTGTCTGCAACCGGTTTACCATGAATTACTTTCCAAAAGTAGGCACGACATGCATAATCTCAGACCTCCAGGAGAAAAGTGGGTAGAAAACGCATGTTTTTTGTAAAGCGAGTACCATGTCCACAATGTGCAAGAAATGACCTAGAGAAAATTCGGAGGCCGAAATAGTGGGGATAGCAGAATTAGGCCTGTTTCTCAGTGCCCGTCTACGGCCGAGTGCTCCATTGCCCGTTGTACAGTGACGTCCTCCGGTCGTGATCCCGGTGGCACTTGGATCATCGATTCTGGTGCCACTCATCACATGACATGTCTTCGTAGTGACTTCATTGTTCTCGGTCCTGTTGCGTCTATTTGCTCTGTTTGCACAGGCTCTCGTCAGTCCTTGCCGGTCCAGGGTGTTTGAATTGTGTGCTTTGATGGTTCGTCTGCCCCTCGTATCTTTCTGAGGTACTTTTTTGTGCCTGGCCTTAAGCTCAGCTTGCTTTCTGTGCATGCCTGCACACTGATGGGACTCTCGGTGGAGCACACTGTAGACTCCACGACTATGATAGCTATTGATACTCGTACCATTGTTATTCGTGCCTCTGTTGTGGATGATCTATATCGTGTCTCTTGGATTTCTTCTCCTTCCTCCTCCCCCTCCCCTCCTGCTTGAGTGTTTGTCATTGGCGTTCTGTCTGTTGAGCACCAGCGATTGCTGCATTGTCGGTTGTGTCATGTGAGCTCTGACAGTGTGTCAAAGCTCATTCAGACACAGCCTCCACTCAGTCTTGACGCAGCTTCTTTCGAGAAGCCGCCCAAGACCGGTTTTTTGTTATGCGCTCAGGGTAAGATGCATCGTTGCATCTACCTTGACTCCTGTTCTCACACACTTCGCCCTCTCGAGTTGGTCCATTCGGACCTTCTCGGTCCTCTTCCTGTCAAGTCTCTGTCAGATCGGGGCAGATACGTCCTGACCCTAACTGATGTCTTCACCCGAATGCGGTGGGTCTACAGCCTACCCAGAAGAGTGATGCCGCTCTCACGGTTTGCCTCTGGCTAGTGATGGCTGAGCGTCAGTCTCGCCACACGCTGCATATCTTCCGTTTGGATCGCGACCGCAAGTTTCCTGGTGAGATGGACAGTTTCTTCGCCGAGCACAAGGTTTTTCACCAAGTCTTCGCTCCTGCTACTCCTCAACAGAACAATGTCTTTGAGCACTGGAACCACACCATAGAGGATGCGGTTCGCACTACACGGTCTCCCGAAGTTCTTCGCCTTTAAAGGATTCGCCTACATGACATGGGTCTGGAACCGCCTCCTATTCGGTCCCCTTCTGGACCACATTACACCATACAAGTTTTGGTTTGGCCATCGTGCTGACCTACGTCTCGCTCGTGTCTGGGGATCCTTGGCTTCTGTGTGGTACACCGAGGACCAGCAAGAGTCTAAGGTCTCACCGTAGGGTCGCTTGTGTGCCTTCCTAGGTATCTCCCTGCGCTCGAAGGCCTGTCGTTTTTAGGACCATGCCCGTCGTTGCATCGTTGAGTCCCGCGACACGTTCTTCTTTGATTCTGTCACCTACCGTGATGTGACATCGATTACGTCGCTGTCTGTCACGCACGTTCCTACGTGTGAGGCTTCTCAACGGATGGGGGAGTCTGAGCCTGCGAGCACCTCTCGCCCGACTGATGTGTCTGTTTGAGCCCCCTCTACTTATCGGTCTCCGACTCTTGATGACCCAGCGATCATCGTTGTCGGCCCGGTGACCTCTCCAACACAGCAGGCTTCTACTCTTACTCCCTTGCTCCCCACAGGTACCTATGATTCTGTACCTATGTCCGCCAATACTCCTTCCTCTGTACGTGGTCCTACCTCGTCTCCTGCTCCTACTGTCACACCCAATCTTGTGTCTCCCACACACACATCTCCTTGCACTGCATCACCTGCTCCTTTGCCTCAACCCTCACCAGCTGTGGTCGTGTCTGTCCCTCAGCCTGAGGTGAGCCTCTTGAGCCCAGGTTACTCACGTGAGCCTGGCAGTCGTCTTTGACCATTGGTCTCCGGAGCCCAGCGAGTGTCAGGTCCTGCAACCAGGCGCTCCACTCGCAGCGTCACGAGTGGTGATCCCGGCACAAAGGCCCTAGGCCTGAGTGTCCGCACTGAGCACACAAATGTACATCCAGCGTACCCTGTAGGGCACGATCTCGTCACTCGCGAGTTCCATATCGCTTGTGATGTAGCAGTGGGCCTTGTGGTTGTCAGACCCAGCACTGAGGCGTGTGCACTTGTCACTCAGAGCACTCCCTCTATGGTGCCTAATCCAGGCACACTGAGGAAAGCTCTCTCATCAGAGGATGCTGATGCCTGGCGTGCTGCCCGAGCTTCTCGCTATCCGAAAGCACGGAGTTTACGAGCTAATCAACCTTCCACCTAGGAGGAAGGCTATTAAGGTCATTGGATATTTTGCAAGAAAGTGAAGCCGGATGGCTCACTAGAACGCCACAAGGCTTGCTTGGTCGTCATGGGGTACTCTAAGATTGAGGGCATCCATTACACTGACACATTTGTCCCTGCCGGCCGCATGACCTCAGCTCGCGCTTTGTTTGGTGTAGTGGCTTAGCATGACTGGGAACTGCACCAGATGGATGTGAATAATGCATTCCTCCATGGCTCTCTGGATGAGGAGATTTACGTGGCTGAGCCACCAGGCTTTGAGGACGGTGACAAGGTCTGGCACTTTTACAAGTCCTTATACTGCCTCAAGCAATGTCCTTGGTATTGAAACCAGGAGATCACTGGCACCCTGACTCGTGCGGGATATGTACAGAGCGATGCAGGTCCCTGTCTCTTTATCCGACGGACGCCTGAGTGGTTCACCGCCATCCTATGTGGACGACCTTCTGATCGCGTCTCCTTCCATGGAAGGAGACGCGAAGGAGGCCAAGGCGGTCCTCTAGACTCCCTATAGAATGAACGACCTTGGTCCTGCAGCGATGTTTCTTGGCATGGAGATCGTACAAGACCGCAGACGTCAGACACTACTGCTACATCAGGCCCGATACGCACGTGTCGTGGGGGAGTGCTTCAGTGCCCTCCTTCGTGCAGTGCCCACGGCTTCAGCTGTCAACGTCCATAGTTTTTGTGTCGCACGGGGTCAGCAAGCGGAAACGATGGCAGTGCGTACCATTACCCTACTGCTTGATGATTTCGCCTTCAATTTTTTTTTCGAGGTGTAGTCTTGGTTCGTTTTTGGGAATAAATAATTTTCTGTTTTCAAATTGGGCGAAATCACCTCATGTTGTTGTCTTAAATTCGTCTTTTTTATGGCTTAGAGCAGCCATTTCGACTCCGTCGCTCGAGTTTTCCGATGTTGGCGACTGTCCGACATCGGAAAACGCGCGATCGCGTGATCTCTGACGGTCACGCGACTGCACTTTGAAATTCGCTCGACAGGCTAGGGTCGAGCACTGTCGGATGAATTATTATTTTGTATTCGTTTTAGGATGGATAATTTCCACGTTGGAGCCGAATAAAAGAAATCGTCGTCCCCGAATAATTATTTAATATCCAAATCATCAGGCAGTAGGGTATGTTTGTTAGGTTAATCACATAAAAGGGAACGGTTTGAGATGGTTTTCCGTATAGTTAGTGTGGCAACATGAGGCGTTGCACTTTAGGCGCGGGAATCGATGTGCACTGGACGAACGGACCGGGCCCGCCCTCGCCCTTGTTCTTCATGGGTTGTGCGCAAACGTGTGCGGATTGTAGGTTTGACTTCAGTCACTTGTTCAACTAACGACATAAGGGTTCAACGATTGTTTTTGCGGTTTAGGTCGTCAACTGTGCTTGCACAAAAGTTTTACACGGGGTGGATGGTGATCATAAGAGGCAAATGAACGGTGCTCGATCATTAGACACTGAGGGAAGACACGTATGAAACCCTCAAATGGTAGCCTTGAATAACAATGCTTCCAAGTTTGAGTGAAACCTTGTAAATGTGTGTTCTACTGGCAATGGCAACTACCTCGCTGTCCTTGTAGCGCGAGGCTAGAATGGGGTCCTGTTTCAATGCTTTCGTGTCACTTTGGCCCGTGTGGAAAGTGGGTATGCGAAGAATTAAATTGGTCCCCATATGATTTTTAGCTCAGTGGACATCCGAAGTATTATTTTTAATAGTGACCCTCAAAAGTATTTTTTTGCCTTTCGTGGAAGTTGTAGTTTTTCTGTCAAAATTGCCCCCCCCCCCTGTTATTTTTCTGCGAAAATTTGGTATGGTGCACATTAGTTGCAACGACAGTGGGTATGCGACAAAAGTACTCTACAAATGATTCATTTGTCCCAAACGCATGAATATTTTTTTCCTGCACCTTATCCCTGTGAAGCACCTCTGTTCCTCTTGGTGCAACATCATAAGCGGCGAATCAGGTTTATTATTGCAAGGCAGGGGCGAGGTTGATTTATTTTTCCGCGGCATGTGCGAATGAGTTTTATTGTTGTCAGGTGGAGGGAAGAAGGTTTAATTTCCGTGGGGAGGGGTATATGGTCATTTCGCCCAATTTAGAATGCGGAGAGAAGACGCGGTTCTGCTTCACTTAGAAACAACCTGGCTTGTTTGTCGTGTCCACCAAAGCGCGAGAGACAACGTTTTTCATTTTGGACGTTTAGCATGATGATGGACTCGACGAGTCCGCGTCTGCCGGGTGATGTGGTCTATCGCGGCCGGCAGCAGTCCCAGTTGGGTGAAAACCGCCCTAGCTCAAAACGTGTTCGAGAAATGCCTTATGTACCGCGTTTTCCGACAGTTGTAACCTTTTGCGCCACTAACTGAAAAACTGTAAACCAGATGCCATAATTGGCGATTTTTATTAAAAAAGCCACTCTTTCTGATTTGTTCACCACGATGAACCACGGGGTTTTTCTCTCTGATCATGATATGCCACGAGTGGCATACAAGAGATCATTATATATCCCACGAACTAAGGGCTTTTCATGACATCTCATCGTTGTATTTATTCATTCATCGAAGTCATGGTTTTTTTTATATTTTTGGAATAGGGTTGAGTATGTTAGCCGGTATTGGAAAAATGTTTTCGCACGTTTTACGTTATTTGACCGTCGAACCTGGAAAACTTCCACGTGCATAACGCGACGAAACCTCGATTCTGCATGCGATGTTACAAGGGCGTGTTCGTCTACTTCTAGGAAATTTACATAAAGAACAATGCGGAGAAAAGTCTGGATATACAATGAGAGAAATCGACAACTTAAGCGACTAGACTGACCAGATGTGTTGACGAGTCCTTCAAGGGGCATATGGAGGTCTTCATCGTTCATGCATGGCTTCTGGTAGTCTAATTTCGGAAACCCTGGCTTCTTGTGATCTAACTTTGGATTCCGTGGCAGATATTTTAATAAAACGGATCATGTGGCGGATAGCTCACGTAAGTGACGAGAGCGTTGCAGATAGTAACTTTGCCGAAGCGTGTTTTGCCTTCAGGCGGTAAAAATGCATTTTCCTTGCAGGTCCACTGGGCTTGCCGAGTCTGCCGAAGGTAGGTCACGGAACCAGGCCCACCTGAATTTGTCTGCGAGTGCCTTTCCTGCAGGCTGACTGACAGGTTGGTTGGCGTGACGGACGGGGCCGACGGGGTGACGGGGCTGCCTTACCGACAGGCTGTTCCGGCGGCTTTAGCCGTTTGCGCATGGGAGGGCAGGAGGCGAGAGAGGGACAACGCATGCGGCAGCGGCGCTACCTGCCCCTGCAGCTGTCGAAGGAGGAATACTGGCGCCAGCAAAGCGAGCGCAGCAGAACCCCGGAGGAAACAGCAGCGAACGCAGAGACGTTGCAGAGGCGCTACATTTGCATTCCCGTTGCTACGGCGGAAGGCCGAAGCTCCCCGCTTCAGCCACGGGTTGCAATCGGCTGCTGAACGGCAGAGGCTATCCACACTGCCGGACAGTCCGGCAGCTGTCCGGCGGACCAGCGCGAGGAGCAGAAGCAAATCGGCGTCCTGCCGCCGAAAGCAAATTGGCGGCCGGAAAGTTTGGGAGGGGGAAAAGCCGGAGCAGCTTCATTCAGTGAGCTGGGTAGCCGAAGTTTTTGGCACAGCGACAGGCCGTCCATCTGTGAGGTGTCATCCGAGGAACGCACAGCCTCTGAGACGGACAGGCTGCAGCAGCAGCTGGAATGAGCAGGTGGCAGAAGCAGATGATTTTAGCAGGTGGCAGAAGCATATGATTTGAGCAGGTGGCAGAAGCAGATGAAATGAGGAGGTGGCAGCATCAGCAGCAGCAGCAGCAGCTTAGACGAGCAGGTTGACGTAGCAGAGTGCAAGAGCAGCCGAGATATAGAGGTCACGTGTGCAGCTGGCCAGGGCTGCTGCCACAGTAGCTGGCCACGTAAAGCTGTCCGGCAGCACGGGTTGATCACCGTTGGCAGCAGCAGGTAGCAGCAGCAGTTGGCAGCAGGAGGTGGCAGAAGCAGGTGGCAGCAGCCCGTGGCAGCACTGCTGCCGCAGCAGCAGGTGGCAAGAGCTGCGGAAGGGATTGATCACAGAGTTGCTGCTGGCACATTCAGCCCATCTGAAGACAAACACATCTCCACTGATTGCTCCGACTTCCGCAATGGCGAAGCGGCGACTGCCTGCGAGATCAGAAAGGAGCAGGATTACCAACACCACCATCAGCAGCACCAGTAGCAGCAGCGGCAGCAAGAAGAGCAGCAGCAGCAGCAGCAGGAAAAGCAGAAGCAACAGAAGCAGCTTTTAATTGCAGCAGTGCAGTTGCCTGGTGATGCCTCTGCAGACCAGGGCAGCAGCGCAATGTCTGGGCTCCAACCAGCACCATTAGCACAGTAGGCGTCGCTAAATCGTGGCCTTCAACGTGGGGGTTTCATATAGAGTTGGACGGGCCTGTATTGGCCTGCATAGTGGCCTTTGCACATCTCGCACTGCATACTCTGACTACGAGCACTGACTACAACCGTGAATCAACCGTGACAACACTGATCCGAGATGGACCAACGCATTTCATTGAATGAGCTGATCGGCAAGGGTTCTTTCGGCGATGTCTTCAAGGGGTAACACATCCCCTCCCTCCCCCGTCTCTCTCTCTCTCTCTCTCTCTCTCTCTCTCCCCCTCTCTCCCTCTCTCCCCCCCCTCTCTCTCCCTCTTTCTCTCTCTCCCTCCCCACCCCCCTCCCTCCCTCCCTCCCTTCCTCCC
>SZWC01002060.1:38970-60296 GCA_023375785.1 Penium margaritaceum | reverse complement strand
CCTCCTCCTCCTCCTCCTCCTCCTCCTCCTCCCCCTCCTCCACCTCCTCTCCTCCTCCTCCACCTCCTCTCCTCCTCGTCCCTGCCGCCACTGCCCCCACAGTTGTCGTCGTTGTCCCCATTGTCATTGCCATCATTATTCCCTCCCTGCCAACGCTATGCCTCTGAGGTGTAATGATGTACTCCATGATCTGCGCACTTGCGCCATGTATGACAACGATGTTGCAGGTGGAAGTCGGGTACGATTGCCGACTCTGTGTAACATGCAGCCACCATGAGTGACCCAGAACCCTCGTCCACCACATGTGGCGCCTCCACGTGCGCCACGTTCAGCCCCACCCTTTCTCTCTCTCGCTCCTTTCCACATGGGGGATACTGAGGGGTTTTCTGTGACCCTTGGGTTGGCGACCTCTTGTGACTGTCCTCGGTATCTAATCAGGAATCTCACTTGTGACTTTGCTTGTAATTCACCAGAGTGGACGGAGTCAGTCTACTCCTCTGGCTGCCCCTCTGAAGTATGCCTCCTTGCACACAAGCTCAGATTTGAAACCCTTAGGGGCAGGAAAGGCTGCTCCCCCCAATTTGCATGCTTGCCTCTCATGTCAGGAATTGTCAGCTTCATTGTCACCGAGGGACGTGTCCATAATCATGTGCCTCGGCCCACTGTTGTGACACATTTCCTCCCATTGGGACACTCCGACACGACTTTCACTCCCTGTTCCACTTTTGTCGCCACAAACTCGTTGTCACTGTTTCTTTGGTCGTATTACACATGAAGTATTGCACACTGTAGCTGAGGTTTGCTTCACAAGACTGCACACGTGTGGTGGTTCAGGGTTACACATTTGTCGGAACAGTAAAAAGTTCCATGCATGTAAGCGAGGGAAAGCCTCATTGAGGCCAAGTTGTGGGGGCGTAGCTAGAAATGTCGAACATACATCACTAGGCGTAGATATATCGATCTAGTAAGGCATGTACTCAAGCTGAGCCACCAAAAATCTAGTACATTCCGGTGAATGCGAAAATTGGTCTAGGGCATGCATGCCAATGCCAAATAAGACATGAGCTCAAGTGGTGAGTGAGAAGATGCGTGGAAGCTTCCTAACGACACAACCGTTGACTAGGCGCCAGTGTCTGGTCAGACAGTGACGACAGTCACAAGTCTTACACACAATGGCAAGGGTCTGGCTAGGAGATACAAGGCAAAGTGCCAGAATGCTTCAATAGCATTTGCAGAGAGAAATGACAAATGACAGGTCCATGGCAAAAGAACCTACCGTGGCGCACGGAAGGTGTCGCATGCGGAAGCACAAGGTCTGTCCTAAAACCGGCCAAAAACCACTGTTTTGGTCGTAAATCAGCGTAGACATGTCAGAACGCTACGCCGTCTGAACCTAGACGTGCAAAATCACAAGCCCGACGCTAGGACTGGTCACATGCATGTATCCGGCATCAAACGGTGGACACACAATGCAAAAACATGCAAATCCGGGCCCACGGCCAGTCCGCCGATAAACTCCTACGTGCTGCACAAAAACTGCAGGAGGTCCCTGACAGCGTCCAGAGCTCTGGGACGATCATCGGTCAGCTCCAAGCTCGTAGTCCACCACCAGACGATGCACCAGTGCCACAAAAGGAAAGCCTAGGCAGCAGGTTGGGGCAGCAGCGTTGTTGATGCAGCGTGCAGGCTTCCACGCTCGTTGCTTAAGTCAGCTGCCCCCTTAGTCTACTGCTCTAGAGTCTATGTGTGGAAGCTCTGGGTTTGTTACTCAGAAATGCGCGCGCCAGTGTTAGCGCCAGAAAGCAGCTGAAACTGTAAGTGACTGATTAGGAATGAAGAATGAACAACAATTGGAGACCCTTCCAAGTTCTAGGCCCCCCCCCCCAGCTCTGTAGAGCTTGTTACTCAGCTAACCAGCCAATCAGGAAATAGACCTATTTTCTAGCAGGTAGGGTTTTCTCGGTGAGCCCTACCAGACGGCCGACAGCCCAAAACCCGAGCGTCGTCCGTTTTGCCTGAAAACTGGACCATACCATAATACTGACGCTGCGAACGCAGTCGTGCGGTCAGAAACAGCTAGAAAAATAGCAGCAAGGAGTTATGGCTGCCGAACCCAGGCGGTGCCTACGATGGTCCATGATGACGAACAGGGTCATGCAACATGCAACAAGCATCCTAGGCAGAGCATGACGATGCAGACGCGATGGGACGCGCTGGACGCATGCAGACAGAAACTGCGGTGGCAGCGACCGCCGGCAGCACGACCGCCGAGGAGGCCTGCCGATGGAGCTGAGCACGTCGCCGGAGAGAGGAGGCTCCAGCGAACTGCGAGAAGACCTTAGCGTGCGTCGGCTCCACTGGACGGCACTCCATCAGCGTCGAGTCTCGTCGTCAGTCATGTGCACGCCGATGTACACAAGCCGGGAGGACACAACAGAGCACAATGAGAGATGCGCAAAAACCAACACTCCCCCATGACTCACAGGCGTAGTGCACATGGACGGACAGGGACACGGTCAACATCCAGACTCCCCCACGGCATGCAGAGACGCAGGCAGAGACAAAGAGGGCAACTCACGGACGCACGCCGACTGAACTCACAGCCTTCTTGAACGAATCCCGCTTCAGTGCCTTGGTCAGGAAGTCGGCCAGCTGCCGTGCTGTCTCAACCCACACGATGTTGATGCTGCCGTCATGCAACAACGAACGCACATAGTGATACTCAACATTGATGTGCTTTGTGCGTGTGTGATGCACGCCGTCATTGTCGGCGATGGCCATGGCACTCTCATTGTCACAATGCAGGGTGATGGATGCGACAGACTGACGCAACTTGGACAACAGACGACGCAATCACACACTCTCACACGCGCCTGAGCCAAGGGCCACGTACTCAGCCTCAGCAGTGCTGCGTGCAATGCACCCCTGCTTGCCACTGCGCCAGGACACAGCTGTGCCACCGATCAGAAAGATCCAGCCCGTGCGACTCTTACCGTCTGGACTGCCGGCCCAGTCACTGTCGGTGTAGCCCACTGCGACGACGGACGGCTGACGGCGGAACATGAGAGCTTGCCGAGGGGTCGAGACGACATAGCGCAACACTCGGATCGCGGCCTCGAAATGGAGGTGACGTGGCTCCTGAGAGAACTAGGCCAGGAGGTTGACGGTGAACGCGATGTCTGGGCGTGTCGTCGTCGCCATGAACATCAGTGACCCGATGACACGCAGATACGTGGTCACATCAACTGGCTCCCCCACAACAGCTGGGTCAGGACTTTTCAGCTGCACCTGGCCATCGGGTGACATGGGTGAAGATGCGCTAGGCACGAGGGGTAGGTCCTCGGCGAAGCGAGTGGACAGGGTCTGCACATAGGCAGCCTGGTGAACGTGTAGGATGCCCTGTGAGCGATCATACTCGAGCTCCATGCCCAGGAAGACTCGGGCAGACCCGAGATCCTTCATCTGGTAGGTGGCATGCAGCAAGTCCTTGACACGCTGCATGGCGGCCGTTTCTGGCGACACAATGAGGAGATCGTCGACGTAGACCAGAACTGCGGCGAAGGTCTGACCTCGCGGGCTGACGAACAGGGCGGGGTCAGCGGTGCTGCGCCGGAGGCCGCCACGGAGAAGCGTGCTGCTGATTTCCTGGTTCCAGTACCGAGGTGACTGCTCCAGGCCATAGAGGGCCTTCCGCAGCTGCCAAACTCTCCCAGTGCCGTCGTCGAAGCCTTGGGGCTGCACCATGTAGAGCTACTCACCCTCCAGTGAGCCATGGAGGAACGTGTTGCTCACGTCCATCTGATGTAGCTCCCACCCATGTTGGGCAACCAGGCTGAAGAGTGCCCGGCTAGTGGAGAACCGACCGACTGGGGCGAAGATCTGGTCGTAATCGACCCCAGGGACCTGAGCAAACCCCTTTGCTGTGAGGCGGGCCTTGTACTTGTCCAAGGACCCGTCAGGCTTCCACTTACGCCGAAAGACCCACTTGTCACCAATGGCCTTCCGACCTGGAGGGAGGTCGACGAGGTCATACACGTGGTGCTGCCGGATAGCAGCGAGCTCCTCTGCGCAGGCAGGATACCAATGTGTGGCCTCAGGAAAGGCTCGAGCCTTTGGCAGGGTGGCTGGGTCCTCCGGGCGTGCTGTGGACCGGACTGAGAGGGCGTGTGCATCACGAGCTCCATGTGGGATGCGGGCAATTATTGCCACGACAGCATGCCGATTCTTGTGATGAAGCATGGAGTAGCTCAGTGCAGAGCCCGGGTGAAGGTCTGCAATGATGGCCGAAGTGGTCAGGCTGAGAGCCTTCGTGCCGGGGTCCCCACTCACGATCGTGGGAGTGGAAGAGACACGTGGAGCCACAGGGGGTCGAGGTGCCACGGGACGCGGTGCGACGGTCTGCGCGCTCACTGTTGGTCGAGGTCGGAGGCTACCGCCTGGGCCACGTGTGTACCGCGGTCGGGCAGGAGATGGCACTGGGTCCGACGGGCCAATGGAGGCGGATGGGGCTACTGGCCCGGAGGAGTCAGTGGACGCGACTGGGGCAGATGGTCCGGAAGGGCCAGCGGACGCGACAGGATCTGCGGGCCCAGAGGGGCCAGCGGACGCGACAGGAGCTGCCGGTCCAGAGGGGCAAGCGGATGCGACAGGAGCTGCCGGTCTAGAGGGGCCAGCGGACGCGACTGGGGCTGTCGGCCCGGAGGGGCCATCAGAAGCGACTGGGGCTGCCGGCCTGGAGGGGCCATCGGACACAACAGGCGCTGCTGGCCCGGAGGGGCCAACGGACCCGACTAGGGCTGTCGGCCCGGAGGGACCATCGGACGCGACTGGGGCTGCCGGCCCGGAGGGGCCAGCGGACACGACAGGCGCTGCTGGCCCGGAGGGGCCATCGGATGCGACGGGGGCAGCTGGCTCGGAGAGGCCAAAGGACGCGGCTGGGACTGCTGGCTCGGAGGGCCAAGAGGACGTGAGAGGGGCTACCGACTCAGAGGGACGGAGTGATGTGTCAGCCGGAAGCGACAGGACGAAGGACGGACTCACAACTCCCCCACGCGACGGGAGGGACACGGACGCGCCGGAGCGGATGAGGTTGCGGGGAAACAGATCCTCGAAGAAGAGGGCATCGCGGGACTCGACGATGCAGTGTCAGGATTGGTCCCAGAAGCGCCAGGCCTTGGACTGACGGGATACACCGAGGAAGGTGCAGGGGCGTCCGCGGGGGGCGAGCTTGCTGCCCTGCTGTGGGGCGGGCAGCCACACAATGGCCACGGAGCCCCAGACGCGAGCCAGGCGGAGGTCAGCGCGCCGACCGTACCAGTGCTGGTATGGGGTGGACTGGCGAGGAAGGGGACCGTGGGGGATCCGGTTCCAAACCCAAGTCATGTAGGCCATGGCTTCAAAGTAGAAGCCATCGGAGAGACCGGACTCGACCCGCATGGTGCGGACGGCATCGGCCATGGTGCGGTTCCACCGCTCGGATACGCCGTTCTGGGCGGGCGTGTATGGCGCAGATGTCTCATAGTGGATCCCGCGGGAGGCGAGAAAGGTCGTGGCCTCACCCATGTACTCTCCACCGCGATCGGAGCGAAAGCGGCGAAGAGAGCGGCCAAAATCGCGCTCCGCGAGGACAAGCCAGTCCTGAATGGCTCGGGCGACATTGCTCTTCTGCCGTAGGCAGAAGACCCAGCGGTAGCGAGAATAGTCGTCCGTAAGGGTGAGGACATAGCGGCCATGCTCGCCGACGGACTCGGTGGGGAGAGGACCCATGACGTCCGAGTGGACAAGGTCAAGAGGGGCGGATGCACGGGAGGAGGACAAGGGGTACGTGGACCGGTGCATCTTCCCTTGAGCGCAGTCAATGCACTCAGTGGGACACGAGAGAGGGAAAGACTCCGGGTCAAGGCCCTTGGCCGGCTGGGTGCGAAGCATGCTCTCTACGGCGGCAGAGTGGACGTGGCAAAGGCGGCGGTGCAAGAGGCGGGTGTGCTCAGGAGAAAGTGTACTGGTGACAAATACATGGCCTGTGGCGGCCGACGGGGAGGAGACGGGAGGAGAAGAGGACAGGCGAGGAACATGCCACAGGTTGCCACGGGCGGTGGCGTGCAGGACGACAAGACCAGACGGACGCAACGACACAGTGCCAACACCAAGCGAGTGCACAACGCCCATGCCCATGCGGTCAGGGGCAGTCACGGAGAGGAGGCTGAGCTCGAGACCAGGGACGAAGAGGACATCGGTCAGAAAGACATCACCGGCAGGACCACGGAAACGAACGACGCCAACACCACGGACAGGCAACACTTGTCCGGAACCCGTCTGGACACCGGAGACATCGCCTACAGGACCGAACATACTGAAGGCCTCACGAGAGGCCGTCATGTGATGCGTGGCCCCGGAGTCAATGATCAAGGTCTCAGCAGGGTCCTGGACAGGAGTCGCGAGATCGCTAACAGTCACATGGCAGCAAGCGAGGGACGCGGACGCGGTAGAAGGAGGTACGAAACGAGACTGCCAATCGTCAAGCCACGCAATGTCGTCAAGGAGAGGGGTGGAGGAGACCACGGGAGACGACGAGACAGACGAGGAGACGGGACACGACCGCAGCTCAGTCTCAGTCATGCAGGGCTGGGCGGGAGGGCAGGAGGTGACGCAACTCGCACTTCCCTGGGGAGGAGGGCGAGGCAGGCCAAGCTGGAGCGCGATGAACTGCTCCAGCTGACGCTCACGAGAGGACGGCGCGGGAGTGTAGAAGGAGTGCGGAGTGACGGCTCCGGAGCCTAGGTAGCAGCGATGGCGGCAGAGGCGAGGCGGCGCTCCCGCTGGCGACGCATGGTGGCGATGATGCGCGCCTCGTCCGTCGGGAGAGGGCACGTGTACCACCCGTGCCCGGGCTGACCACAGTTGTGGCAGACCGAGCCACCACTGCTGGACCCGGTCGACGACTACTGCCGCTGCTGCTGCGACGGACCCTTGCCTTTCTTGTTCTGGCTCTTCTTCTTCTTCCACGACGACGATGAGGTAGCTGCGATAGGGGAGGCGACGGCCACGGAGGCAATGACAAGGGAGGCGACGGCAGGGGAGGCGACGGCAGGGGATGCAAGCGCCTCCATGCGATGGAGCTGGGACTCCTGGCGAGCTTCCTCAATGCGGAGGAAGAGCTCGTATGCCCAGGGCATGAGGATACCCTGGGCCGCCATGGTGGAGAGGACGTCCTGGGGGTAGTGGATGAAGATGTCCGCGTACTCGCTAGTGGCGCCGCGCTTGATGGTGAGGAGCGCGGACAGAGGGGGCAGAGCAGATTTGCCGAGACGACAAAGGATGTCCTCTGCCCGCTGCCAGTAGGCAGTGACCGTCTCGGTCTCCCCCATGTGCAGGGAGTTGAACTCCCGGAGCAGACGGCTGATCTCAACGTCGCTGGACAAATGATGGGGCCTGGTGAGGACGTGCCATGCGGTTGCAGGGTCTGGGATGTCGCCAGCAGTGAAGTCGCCGAGGAAAGGCTCTAAGGCCAGGCGGGAAGCTGGAGGGGCGACTGGGTCAAGGGCACGGACGGCGCGACAAGTGTCATACAATTGGTCGGCCTGGGTGGAGTCGTAAGGGAGGGTGTAGTATGCCCACATGCCCTCATCTTGCGCCCAGATCCGGAAGCTGAGCTCCCAGCTCCAGAACTGCTCGCCGGCCTGAAGCGGCGGCGGCGGTGTCTCAAAGTCCTTCTGCCTGCGGCCGGCACCCAGAGTGAGGCCAAGGACAGAGGTCACTGTCTGCCGCTGGCGCTGAGTCTGCTGCTGTGCCAGGTAGTACATGGCAGTAGACACAGCTGGGCTGGCGTGCCCTGGAGGGACAAAGGACGGTAGCACACTGGTGGCAGTCTGGGCAGCTACTGGCTGTAGCACTGCAAGCTGCTGCGTCAAGGTGGCGAGCTATTGCTGAACAGCAGCGCGAGGGTCAGGATTTCTGCCAACGACACCAGTGGGATGTTGCTGCTGCTGCTGCTGCTGCTGTTGCTGATGCTGCAGCTGCTGGTGCTGCTGCTGCGGCTGCGGCTGTTGCTACTGTTGCTGCTGCTGCTGCTGCTACAGTAGCTGCTGCTGCTGCGGCGGCTTCTGCTGCTGCTGCTGCTGCTGCTGCTGCTGCAGGCGCTACAAGAAAGGGAGGGTAGGGGTCCTCCCAACAGAGGAGGACCCCTCCTCACTAGGGCTACCTTCCATGGTTTGGTGTCCCTTGGTGTTTTTTTTGTTTTTGCTGATATCAGCAGGGGCGGTGGGAGTTCTACCCACCCCTTGGGTTGCCTTCCCCCTTCCCTTTCTCCCCCTTTCTTTCCCCCCTTTTTTTTGACGACGTCAGTAGCGGGATGCTGACGTCAACAACGACGGTTGTTGGGGCCGCCGCTGTTGTTGTTGCTACTGCTACAGACGCTCCAATTGCTGCTGTTGTTGTTGCTGCTGCTGCTGCTACTGCTGCTGCGGCTGTTGGTGCTGCTGCCGGTATGGCTGCTGGTGCTGCTGATGCAGGTGCTGCTGCTATGGCTGTAGCTGCTGCTGCTGCTGCGGCTACGGCTGCTGCTGCTACTGCAGTTGCTGTGGTTGCAGTTGCAGCTGCTGCGAGCTGCCACGGCTGTTGTGGTTGCTGCAGCTTGCTGCTGCTGCTGCGTGCTGCTGCAGCTGCTGCTCGCTGCTGTTGCTGGCTGCAGCAGCGGGCTGCTGCTACGGGCTGCGGGATGGGGTTTTTTTGTTTTTTTTTCTTCTCTTTCTGTCACAGCGGGCAGTAGCCCGCTGTCTACTGCGAGCAGCGAGCTGCTGCTCATACGCAGCAGCGAGCTGCTGCTGCTGGCTGGGAGCAGCAGGTTGCTGCTCGCTACTCGCTTGCTGCGAGCTGTGAGCAGCAGCAGCCGCGGCTTGCAGCTGCCAGCAGCTGCTCGCTGCTGCTGCTGCTGTAGCTGGCTGCTGCTGCGGCTCGCTGCTGCGGCTGCTACAGCCCGCTGTTGCTGCCGCACGCTGCTATCGCACGCTGCTACAGCTGCTACGTGCTGCGGCTGCTACTCGTTGCTACTGCGGACTGTTGCTACGGGTTGCTGCTGCGTGCTGCTGCTGCTGCTTCTGATACAAGCTGCTGCTGCGGGCTGCTGCTGTTGCGGGCTGCTGCGAGCTGCTACTTTAGCCTGCTGCTGCTACTGCACGTATCTGTTGTCGGTTGCTGCTGCCACTGCTCGCTGCCGTTGCCTGCGGCTGCCGCTGCTGCAGGTTGCTGCTGCTGCAAGCTGGTGCCAGTCACTACACGTGGGTGACGTTGCCGCGTGCGCCGTCGCCCACGGGTGTCGGACGCCGCCTGCCGCTCACCTCCTCGCGTCACGCGTGGGGGTGAGTGCTGCCGAAAAAATTTCGGCAGCATTTCCCCTGGCCCAGTGGCCGTGGGAAAAAATGTGACGCCCCACCAGGAGGGTCAATACTGCTGGAAAAAATCCGACAGCATTTCCCCTGCACTGGCGCGTATGGAGGTCCGCCTTCGTTGTCTAGCACCTATTCGTCAGTCTTCTACTGCTGCTGCTACGCTCTGGCTTTGATACCAAAAAGGAAAGCCTAGGCAGCAGGTTGGGGCAGCAGCGTTGTTGATGCAGCGTGCAGGCTTCCACGCTCGTTGCTTAAGTCAGCTGCCCCCTTAGTCTGCTGCTCTAGAGTCTAAGTCTGGAAGCTCTGGGTTTGTTACTCAGAAATGCGCGCTCCAGTGTTAGCGCCAGAAAGCAGCTGAAACTGTAAGTGACTGATTAGGAATGAAGAATGAACAACAATGGGAGACCCCTCCAAGTTCTAGGCCCCCCCTAGCTCTGTAGAACTTGTTACTCAGCTAACCAGCCAATCAGGAAATAGAACTATGTTCTGGCAGGCAGGGTTTTCTCGGTGAGCCCTACCAGACGGCCGACAGCCCAAAACCCGAGCGTCGTCCGTTTTGCCTGAAAACTGGACCATACCATAATACCGACGCTGCGAACGCAGTCGTGCGGTCAGAAACAGCTAGAAAAATAGCAGCAAGGAGTTATGGCTGCCCGAACCCAGGCGGTGCCTACGATGGTCCATGATGACGAACAGGGCCATGCAACATACAACAAGCATCCTAGGCAGAGCATGACGATGCAGACGCGATGGGACGCGCTGGACGCATGCAGACAGCAACTGCGGTGGCAGCGACCGCCGGCAGCACGACCGCCGAGGAGGCCTGCCGATGGAGCTGAGCACGTCGCCGGAGAGAGGAGGCTCCAGCGAACTGCGAGAAGACCTCAGCGTGCGTCGGCTCCTCCGGACAACACTCCATCAACGTCGAGTCTCGCCGTCAGTCATCTGCACCCCGATGTACACAAGCCGGGAGGACACAACAGAGCACAATGAGAGATGCGCAAAAACCAACAGCCACCTGGGTCCGCATCAGGGATCGACACGGGCATGGACACGGCCGAGTGGTCACAGTCAACTCTACAGCTTGACGGAAATGTCACAAATCACAACACTCCCCCATGACCCGATGGTACGCATGTCCATACACGTGCAGCACTGAAACGAGTACAACGAGTGCAGAAAGAGTCGAGTCACAGACACAAACACACTCGAACTCCACCACTCTCAGGCAAAAGGCAAAGCCCAACAAAACGAATGGCCACCAGAAACTTCCCGCTTGCTATTACCATTTTCAAGAAGTCAGCACGCTGCATGTCAGTGCCAGCCCATATGATGGAGATCACACGTCGCTCCACCAGATCACGCACAAAGTGATGCTCAACCGTAATGTGCTTCGTGCGAGCGTGAAAGACACCATAGTTCTCTACAATGGCAAGGGCACTCTGGTTGTCGCAACGAAGCACAATGATAGGTACTGACTGACCCAGCTCAAGGAACAGGCGTTGCAGCCACACTGCCTCAGCAGCCCCTGCACCCAGAGCAACATACTCTGCCTTCGACGAGCTACGTGCAATGCAGCACGTCTTCCCGTTGTGCCAGGTTACAGCGGTACCACCGAACAGGAACACGTAACCGGTGCGACTGCGTCCATCTGGACTCCAGGCCCAGTCGTTGTCGGTGTAGCCATCAAGAACCATTGTACATTACCGGCGAAAGTAGAGTCCGAGGTACGGTGTAGAGACCACGTAACGCACCATTCACACAGCCGCATGAAGGGCTCTAGCGCGTGGAGCCTATGAAAACTGTGCAAGGAGGTTGACGGTGAAGGCGATGTCGGGGCGTGTGGTAGTGGCCAGGTACATCAGAGATTCGATGAGACGGAGGTACAAGGTCAAATCCACTGTATCCCCCAGTTGTGTGAGGTCGTCTAGCTTTAGGGCATCCTGCCTGTCAGGTGTGAGAGGTGCGGAGGCCATGGGCACTACGCCAAGGAGGTCACTGAAGCGCTCCTCTACAACACATGCGTATCGGGCCTGATGCAGCAGTAGTGTCGGACGTCTGCGGTCTCGCACGATCTCCATGCCAAGAAACACCGCTGCACGACCAAGGTCCTTCATCTTATAGGCAGTCTGGAGGACCGCCTTGGCCTCCTTCACGACTTCCATGGAAGGAGACGCGATCAGAAGGTCGTCCACATAGACCAGGATGGCGGTGAACCTCTTAGGCATCCGTCGGATAAAGAAAGAGGGATCTACCTTGCTCTGTAGATATCCCGCACGAGTTAGGGTACGAGCGATCTCCTGGTTCCAACACCGAGGAGACTACTTGAGGCCGTACAAGGATTTACACAGGCGCCAGACCTTGTCACCGTCCTCAAAGCCAGGTGGCTGAGCCACATAAATCTCCTCATCCAGAGAGCCATGAAGGAACGCATTGTTCACGTCCATCTGGTGCAGTTCCCAGTCATGTTGAGCCACTACACCGAATAGAGCGCGAGCTCAGGTCATGCGACCGACAGGGGCAAAGGTGTCAGTGTAATCGATGCCCTCGATCTGAGAGTACCCCTTGATGACCAAGCGAGCCTTGTGGCGTTCCAGTGAGCCATCCAGCTTCACTTTCTTGCAAAAGACCCACTTGACCTGAATAGCCTTCCTCCCAGGTGAAAGGTCGACTAGCTCGTAAACTCTGTGCTCTCGAATAGCGTGAAGCTCATCCTCGCAGGCAACACGCCAGGCGTCAGCATCCTCTAATGAGAGAGCTTCCCTTAGTGTGCCCGGATCAGGCGACATAGAGGGAGAGCTCTGACAGGCAAGTGCAAACACCTCAGTGCTAGGTCTGACGACCACAAGGTCAGCTAGTGCATCACAAGCGACATGAAACTCACGAGTGACAAGATCATGCCCTACAGGGCATGCTCGAGGTACATCTGTGTGCTCAGTGCGAGCACTCAGGCCTAGGGCCTTTGTGCCGGGATCACCACTCGCGATGCTGCGAGTGGAGAGCCTGGGTGTGGGACCTGACACTCGCTAGACTCCGGAGACCAATGGTCGAAGATGACCGCCGGGCTCACGTGAGTAACTTGGGCTCAAGGGACTTATCTCAGGCTCAGGGACAGGCACGACCACAGCTGGTGAGGGCTGACGCAAGGGAGCAGGTGATGCTGTGCGAGGAGATGCGTGTGTGGGAGACACTGGGCTGGGTGTGGTAGTAGGAGCAGGAGGTGAGGCAGGACCACGCACAGAGGCACCGGTACTGGCGGACATAGGTACAAGATCATGGGTACCTGTGGGGTACAAGGGAACAGGGGTAGAAGCCGGCTGTGCTAGAGAGGTCACTGGGCCGACAGCGATGATCGATGGGTCATCAAGAGCTAGAGACCGAGAAGTGGAGGGGGCTCGAACGGACACATCAGTCGGGCGAGAGGTGCTCGCAGGTTCAGACTCCCCCATCGTGAGAAACCTCACACGTAGGAACGTGCGTGGCGGACAACGACGTGATCAAGGTCAGATCACGGTAGGTGAGAGACTCAAAGAAGAGCGTGTTGCGGGACTCAACGATGCGACGACGAGCGGGGTCCCAAAAACACCAGGCCTGCGACTACAGGGAGATGCCTACGAAGCACATAAGTGACTCCACGACAAGACCTCGGACCCCTGCTGGTCCTCGGTATACCACACAGAAGCCAAGGATCCCCAGACACAAGCGAGACGTAGGTCAGCACGGTGGCCAAACCAAAGCTCATACGGTGTAACGTGGTCCGGAAGGGGATCGTGCGGGGGGCGGTTCCAGACCCACGTCATGTAGGCGATTCCTTCGAAGGTGAAGGATTTCGGGAGGCCGCACTCAGACCGCATATCGCAAACCGCATCCTCCATGGTGTGGGTCCAGCGCTCAGAGACACCATTCTGCTGAGGAGTAGCGGGAGCGGAGACCTGGTGAAAAACTCCATCCTCGGTGAAGAAACTGTCCATCTCACCAAGAAACTCGCCGCCGCGATCCGAACGGAAGGTATGCAGCGTATGGCGAGACTGACGATCAGCCATCAATAGCCAGAGGTGAACCATGAGAGTTGCATCACTCTTCTAGCACAGGCTGTAGACCCACGGCATCCGGGTGAATTCATCCATCAGGGTCAAGATGTATCTGCCCTGATCGGACAAAGACTCAATAGGAAGAGGACCGAGAAGGTCCGAACGGACCAACTCGAGAGGGCGAAATGCGCGAGAACGGGAGTCAGGGTAAGTGCAGCGATGCATCTTACCCTGAGCGCAGAACAAGAAAACATTCTTGGGTGGCTTCTCAAAAGAAGCCGAGTCTAGACCAAGTGTGGGCTGTGTCCGCATGAGCTTTGACACAGCGTCGGAGCCCACCTGACACAAGGGACGATGCAGTAGTCGTTCGTGCTCAGCAGACAGAACACCAGTGACAAACACTTGAGCAGGAGAGAAGGAGGAGCAAGAAGGAGGAGGAGAAATCCAAGAGACACGATACAGATCATCCACAACAGAGGCACGAAGAACAATGGTACGAGTATCAATAGCTGTCACAGTCGCGGAGTCTGTAGTGTGCTCTACAGCGAGTCCCATCAGTGTACAGACACGCATAGAAAGTAAGCTGAGTTCAAGGTCAGGCAAAAAAAGCACTTGAGAAAGATACAGGGGGCCAGACGGACCATCAAAACACACAACCCCAACACCTTGGACCGACAAGGACTGACCAGAGCCTGTGCGAACGGAAGGAACAAACGCAACAGGATCGAGAACAACGAAGTCACTACGACGGCAGGTCATGTGATAAGTGGTACCAAAATCGATGATCCAAGTGCCACCCGGATTACGACCAGAGGACGTCATTGTACAACGGGCAATGGAGCACTCAGCCTCAGACGGGCACTGACCAATAGGTGAGGAGGAACGACGAAGGGTACAGAGGTGCGACTCATGAATCCAGTAGACATTGTCATGCCCATCATCACATGCCAGCTGTGCCCCCCCACACGAGTCATCACGGGCAGTGAGAAGAGACAAACAAACAGTCTGTGAACCATCCGGATGTGACAACACACTCGCACCTCCCTGCAAGCAAAGTGTCAGAAGATAACAGAGCTCGGCGATGGTGCGTCCACTGCTACCGCCCGAGGGTTGTTGATACTACGACTGCTGCCAGCCCGAACCACGCTTCTTCCTACACTTCTTCCCTTGTGCCACGGCTGCCACACCCTGCATCTCAGCCGGGGTAGCCGGGTTGGAAGGGGAGAAGGAGGGTGTGTGAGAGGATGAAGAAGTGGTCTAAAAGAGGGGCGTTGGCAGCAACGCGATGAACGCTGCAGCAAGAGAACTCTCCTAGTGGGCCACAACTGCCTCGCGGGCGGAAGTCACCTCGAGGAAAAGTTGATGCACCCAAGGAACAAGCTGAACGGAGGTGAAGAAGGGCTCAAATACGGTGTCGCTGTACCCCGAGAAGATGTCTGCGTGCTCAAGACGGACTCCAATCATGAGTGTGCGAAGCGCCTAGAGTTGTGTACCTCCTGAAGTCCCAAGGCGCGTGTTATGGGGCCCGCCGGTCGAGGCGGTGTTTTAATAACCCTGGTAGCATCAAACACCTTGTTTGAGTCCATGATTATATTCTATGTGAAAAACCGTGCAGGTTTGGCCCAAGAACCGGGTCATTCGGTGCAAGGACGAGAAAGATACGCCCGGGCAAAGTTGTGTGGTGCGCGTCCGGAAAATGGACGGGAACAACGGTTCGACCCCAACGAGGCAGAGCAACTTTCTCGCCCACTACAACCGAAGCGCCCCTGGATGGACGCTTAGCCAATGTGAAAAGGTTCATTGGTGTCCATGGGCGCTTCGGGATGGCGGCTGGAGCTACATTCGCAAGCAAGGGCGCTTCGGGCGGTCGTGACCTCCGCTGGCGATGCTGCCAGCGGCCGTCACGCGTGGAGTACTCAAATGGTCATAACTTAGCCGTTTCTTCACGGATTGAGGCGTACTTTGGTGCGTTGGAATTCTCGTGGCACGTACTATATGATGAATTTATTATTTGCGTGAATGCGCCTCGGTAGAGGGCTTCGGAGCACCGAGGAGCTTTTGACTGGCTTATAGGGGCTGTTACATAAGGAAGACCAGGGGCTGTTCTAGGCATGCCAATCTTACCCAGAGACTCTGCACATTTCCTTGTACTGATCCATCAAGTCTGAAGGATTCATTCCTTGCCCAACTCTCCTTGAATTCCAAGCATTGCCACACACACGTCCATTCGATACTACAAGTCTTCCGCAGCGCACCTTGGTGCAAATGCCGCCGAGAGAGTCGCACGGCGGGAACCTCGGTCACTAGCAGCGGTCTTGCTGCTAGGAGAGGGTCGTGCGACATCCCAAGGGTTGGCCCACACACCAAGGGGTCGAGGGTGGGAGGTTTATCCCAAGGGCTCAGCGTGTGATGGTCACGTCGGGCGCCCCTCGGTTCACAGTGCGTATAGATGCACAGCTATAGACTTCATAGGTCCTTGACGAAGGGAGTGGAATGCGCGAATGTGAGCCGTATGGGTGGCATGTATCTCTGCCGCAAGAAGGGACAGTGCCAGGTCCTAGCGCCCACGTGGATCAGCACCCACGCCCGTGCCAGCCTCTCCAAGGAAAGAGCAAAATTCCACGACAGTCTCGCGCGGCATTCCATAAAGGAGTCCGCCCATCACCCAAGCCACTGTCAGCACCTGAGCGCGGTCCGTATCCTGGTACGGACTGTGATAGTAGGGCCATACCCCCTCTGAAGTACCCCAGACCTGGAAGAGAGTCTTCCAGCAAAGCGTCCTCGCTCGCATAGCATGGTGGCGGTGTCTCAAAGTCCTTGGGTTACCGCTCTGTGGGGAGGGCAACCACAGGTTGGGAGGAACGAGGGATGGGGAAAACATCGGGACGAGGAAAGTCGTCGAGGTAGGGATCAGGCGAGGGTCGGATCTCCAAGAACAAGGAACCGGAATGCGTCTGAAGTTGGTGGAGATTCTCGTGAAGCACGCGAATCTCCCTCTCATGGGTTTCATCATCCATCCTTGGCATGTCAGGGTCCTCATCCAGAGGATCAAAGAGTGGTTGGTCCTTTCCTGTTGCTCTCCTCGGTGTGAATGCTGACTGTTGTGTAGAAGATATGGCACCGCCAACTCTCCCGGATGTCTTTAGTGGGACCGTGGACTGACCACGAATAATATCAATAAGCGCACGGATGGTGTCAATCTGCTGCTGCTGCTAGCGACGTATCTCATCTTGCTGACTCCGCAAATCCGCAATGGCCTACGAGCATGGGTTCATGACCCCTAAGGAGGAGGAGGAGGGATCTAGTGGTCCTTTGCCCTTGTCACCGGTTGGAGCCATGTCAGCGCTCAGTATGGACCGGGATCTCATACCGGTCGGATTTCAGAACCGCCACAGGTTCTTGAGGAGTTGAAATGCTGAACATTTTTTACTTTCTGATCCCAAAATTTGACTAAGGTAGGTGCTGATGTCAGCAAGGGTTTGCTGACATCAGCAAGGACCTGATGACGTCAACAAGGAAAATGCTGACATCGACACAATTTCCCTCCCTTTTTTACAACCTTGTGGCTGTTGGGTGGGTACTCCGTGGCAGCCGCACGGAAGCTACGCGGAAGCTCTGTAGCAACTTCTGCTCGGTTGTTGCCACTGTTGCGCCTACGCTTGCAGTAACATCCGTGCAGCTACTTGCGCAGCTGTGGCAGCAGCTGTGTGTTACTATTGCGCAGCGGCACTACTGCGCGTTGTTGTTGTTGCGCGCTGTCGCTGTTGCTACCACCGGCTGTTGCTACTACTCAATGGTACCGCTGCTACGTGCTGGTGCTTGCTACTGCTGCTGCTATCCACCGTCGCGTGCTGCTACCACTACGGCAGGTGACGCACTACCACGTAGCTGCCACGTCGTGGCAGCTGTCTCGCAGCTGTTGGTAGGTGGAACCACCTCACGTTGATGCTCCGGCGCCATCTGGGTCTGCATCAGGGATCTGCACAAGCATGGACACGACCGAGTGGTCACAGTAAGCTGTACAAATAGACGAGGACGCCTCACATCACAACACTCCCCCATGACCCGATGATACACATGTCCATACGCGTGCAGAACTGACACAGGTGCGCAACAAGATGCTCAACAAACCATGCTCACACACCCCACTCATAATGTAGGCGGCCTGAAGGCCTCCTTCACGACCTCCATAGAAGGAGACGCAATCAAGAGGTCGTCCACGTAGACCAGGATGGCGGTGAAGCTATTAGCTATCCGTCTGAGAAAGAGGGAGGGGTCAACGTCACCTTGCACGGAACCAGCACGTGTCAGTGTGCCGGTGATCTCCAAGTTCCAGCACCTGGGTGATTGTTTCAAGTCGTACAAGGTCATGCACAAGCGCCAGACCTTGTCACCGACCTCGAATCCGGGTGGCTGAACCATGTAGATCTCCTCCTCTAAGGTGCCGTGGAGGAACGCGTTATTCACATCCATCTCATACAGCTCCTAGTCGTGGTGAGCAACAACCCCGAACAGAGCACGAGTGGTGGTCGTGCGGCCAACGGATGCGAAGGTGTCAGTGAAATCTACATCCTCAACCTCCGAGAATCCCTTGGCCGTCAAGAGAGCCTTGTGGCGATCCAGTGTCCCATCAGGCTTCACCTTCTTGGGAAAGACCCACTTGGCTTATACAACCTTCCGTCTAGGCGGGAGGTCGACAAGGTCGTAGACCCCGTACTCACGGATGGCTCTCAGCTCATTCTTACAAGTAGCACGCCACAAGTCTTCATTCTAAGGTGAGAGTGCTTCTTTCAGCGTGCCTCGATCAGACCTCCGAGTGGCTAAGACACATGCCTCTGGACTCGGTTTGATCACGGCAAGGTCAGCTGCGACATCACTATCGACCGAGAACTCTCGGAAGACCAACTCGTGGCTGACAGGGCATGCCGGATGTACCTCAGTGTAATCTGCCTCGACACTCAATCCAGGGGCCTTCTTGCCAGGCTCGGCACTATGAACAATATGAGTTGGGCATCTAGGCGCTGAGTTAGCAATCCGCTCAGCCCTAGAGGCCAGTGGTTGGAGACGACCACTGGGCTCGCGGGAGTAGCCCGATGAAGAGGTGCTCATCTCAGGCTGTAGAGAAGGTTGCTGGGCCATAGCCGTAGGGGAAATAGGTGCATACACTTGAGTGGGTGTGACATAGGAGACTAACACTGGCACAGGATTAGGTGTGCCAGAGGGGACCGACACTGGCACGGGACCAACTGTGTGAGAGGGGACCAACACTGGCACGGGATCAGGTGAGCCAGAGGGGTCAGGCACCGGCACAAGATCAGGTGTGTCAGAGGGGACCGAAAGTTGCACAGGATCAGGAGTACCAGAGGGGTCTGGTACTGACACGGGATCAAGTTGGCTAGAGGGGACTGATGAGGCTATTGGACCCACAGCCTCCATTGCCGGATCGTGAGCACTTGGAGACTGGACCGCAGGTGAGGACGCCCGGATGAACCCATTCCTGGACTAGACTCCCTCATCCATGGAGAGGCTACACAAGTAGGAACGTGGTCGGCGGCTAGCGACGGATTGCTAGACAAGTCGCGATAGGTGAGAACCTCAAAGAAGAGAGCATCTTGAGATTTGACAATGCGATAGCAAGCAGGGTCCCAAAAGCCTTTGACCGCGTGGACATGCCAAGGAAGGTACACATGCATCCCTGAGGTGAGACCTTGGACCCCTGCTGGTCCTTGGTGTACCAGAAGCAAGCGAGGGACCCCCAAACGCGGGTGAGATGGAGACCAGGACGATGACCAAACCACAACTAGTATGACGTGGCATGGTCTGGAAGCAGACCATGCGGCAAGCGGTTCCAGACCCACGTCATGTAGAAGCCCTCAAAGGTAACGGACTCTGGAAGACCGCACTCAGACCGCATAGCACGAACCGTATCCTCCATGGTACGATTCTAACACTCAGACACACCGATCTGTTGTGGTGTAGCATGGGCAGAGAGCTTGTGAAAAATATCGTGCTCAGCAAAGTAGGCATCCATATCACCTAAGAACTCGCCACCACGATCCAAGCAGAACGTGTAGAGGGTGTGATGAGATTGACGCTCAGTCATCACAAGCCACAGGCGGACCGCTAGCGTGGCAGCGCTCTTGTGGCAGAGGCTATAGACCCAGTGCATCTGGGTGAAGTCATCGATTAGGGTGAGAACATATGGACCTCGATTAGAGAGGGACTTGTTGAATATTTATGCCCCTTGTTCAGTGTTGTAGGACGGATCAGGAATGCTCTGCCCCTTGTGGAGGTATGACCCCTAGATCCGTTGTAGTGTGACTCAACTATGCTCTGTCTCTTGTGAGATATGACCTGTGAGTACACCATGTGGGTGAGTGGTTACATTGGCNTGCGTATTGACGACTTGAGCTCTTCTTGAGATGTAATGCTAAGGCGTTAGTACTCTTGAAGGTGAAGTGTATGCCTGATTAAGTTTGGGGTGCATGACACATACCTGCAAAGGAAGAAGGTGTAAGAACCTTTGTGAGCTTTTCGGTTTCGCGGCTTCTCTGCCGGAGGTGGTTAGCTCAGTAGCAAACAAAGGGTTATGGGCCCACTCCTCTGGTTAGGGAAGTTTCACGCACACAACCGCTAAGGTCACAAGCAGTGAGAGCGCCTTCGCTCTCACCCAACTTCTCTGTTTGCAGGGCAACATCAGNCTAGGATACTTTGACGGAACTATCCCAGCACCAAAGGAGGAGGGTGCTGACCTTGTGGCATGGGTCAAGCTCAACAAGAAGGCTCTCGCCATTCTTGTGTCCTCCATTCAACCCTCAATCCTTTCACACATCAGCGGTTGTACAGTGGCAGCCGCGGCATACGCCAAACTCGGCAAGGTATTTCAGTCCTCCTCACTTGCCAACTGTCTCTTCATTTTACAAAATCTCATCAGCATGAGGCTTGGTGAAGGGGAGGATGTCTCCGCCTTTATGCAGAATTTTGAGACGCTCTTGCAACAAGCCACGGGCATGGGGTGGGACCTGAAATCAGACATGCAGGCTATGATTTTTCTGATGACGCTGCCGGAAAGTTGGGGCCCCATGATAACGGTGATTGGAGGTTGGACTGAAGATCTAGTTTCCTACACCACCGTCTCTGAGTATGTGCGGAATGAAGCCATGCGTCGTAGCAGCAGTGAAGCAAACATGGCTGCCTTTGCCTCACGGAGCAGTGGCACCTTCCGCAATACCTCCTCCTCTGGGTTCAGGGGAAACAACAGCACTAGCAACAGTGGAAGGGGTACAAANGACATGCAGGCTATGATTTTTCTGATGACGCTGCCGGAAAGTTGGGGCCCCATGATAACGGTGATTGGAGGGTGGACTGAAGATCTAGTTTCCTACACCACCGTCTCTGAGTATGTGCGGAATGAAGCCATGCGTCGTAGTAGCAGTGAAGCAAACATGGCTGCCTTTGCCGCACGGAGCAGTGGCACCTTCCGCAATACCTCCTCCTCTGGGTTCAGGGGAAACAACAGCACTAGCAACAGTGGAAGGGGTACAAAGCACCAAGGAAACTGCCATAACTGTGGCAAGGCTGGACACTGGGCTCGAGAGTGCCGTGCACCCAAGAAAGAGGGAGGAGACAGGGATGACTGGCGAGGGGTAAATGGTGGGAAGGATCCCACAAGCTTGATGGCTGAGTGTGCCTCCAACAAAGGGAGGGCGATACTCAGGCCAGGAGCCTATGGCCTTGACTCGGGCACAAACGAGCACACCACTTACGAGAAGAGAGACTTTATCTCTCTTGCTCCATGTAACAAGAACTTCAGGGTCGCCAACGGCAAGGTTGAGGCAGCTGAGGGGATTGGTGACAAGCTGGTCACAGTGGGTGTCAACGGTGGAGATTCCGACCTCAAGCTAGAGGG
>SZWC01002060.1:26820-38107 GCA_023375785.1 Penium margaritaceum | reverse complement strand
TGGCACAGGCGCTTTGGGCACGTGGCTCATCGCACATTGGAGCTCATGGGAAAGCAGGAGCTAGTGCGTGGGATGGAGCTAGGTGATGAGGTGGTGGGAGCAGAGATCATGTGTGAGCCATGTCTTCAAGGCAAGGCGAAAAGGAAACCGTTCAAGCGCAATGGCACGCGCGCTCTTGCACCTCTTGATCTTGTCCACTCTGACGTATGTGGTCCCTTTTGCATACCGTCAAATGGAGGCAGCAGATATTTCCTCACATGCATCGACGACAACAGCCGCAAAGTCTGGATATACTTTCTCAAAAAGAAAAGTGAGGTGAAGGAGAATCTGCAGGCCTTTGTCGCTATGGTTGAGCGACAGAGTGGAAAGAAGGTGAAGGCATTCAGGACGGACAACGGGGGAGAGTATGAAGCTTGCAGGGAGTGGCTCAAGACACAGGGCATTGAACACCAGAAAACTACGCCCTACTCACCTCAAAGCAACGGCGTAGCAGAGAGGATGAACCAGACGCTCCTAGGCATGACTAGGTGCATGCTCTTTGACGCCAAGCTTCCTCCTAGGTTCTGGGCTGAAGCAACACGTATGGCTACCTACCTTATGAACCTCACACCTGCAGCAGCTCTGCGAAGGAGAGGCAAGAAGAAGCAGACACAACAGCTGAAGACGCCTCAAGAAGCATGGTCAGGCAAGAAGCCGGACGCCTCCCATCTCAAGGTGTTTGGTTGCACCGGGTTTGCCAAGGTCCAGGCCGGTGAGGGCCCTGGAAAGCTCGATGCAAGAGCACGCAAGTGCATTTTCATCGGCTATGACACCGCCCACAAAGCTTATCGACTGTGGGACCAAGGAGCCAAGAGGTCATCCGCAGCAAAGACGTGGATTTCCACGAAAGCTCTGTGAGTAAGGGAGAGCATCTCGAACTCGAGAACGCTCCAAAACAGGGAGAGTGGCTCACTCTCCTTGAAGAGGGAGACGAAGCACCAGCACAATGGCATGGGATAGGTGCTGCAACAGGGAGAGGAGCTCATGAAGATGACTCGCAGGAGTCAGACTCTGATTCCGACGTATCCGATCCTCCGGAACATGAGGAGGATGCCCCTCCCATCATCAACGACGAACCAGACCTCCAACCTCCGCATCAACAGCACCAGCCAGCAGGTTCAAGGAGCAGTTCACGCCTCAAAGTACCTCGGCAGCATTACGACGCAGATAGGGGTGAATGGATAGGATTCAACTATTCATTCTTGGTTCAAGAGGAGCCAACGTCTGTCGCAGAGGCACTCACTCGGCCTGATAAAGCAGAGTGGGACGAAGCAATTCGCAGTGAACTCAGCTCCATTGAAGAGAATGGGACATGGGTGCTGGTGGACAGACCTGCCGGGGCTCACGTTGTGGGGTCCAAGTGGGTGCTGAAAGTAAAAAGGAAACAGGATGGCAAGATAGACAAGTACAAGGCACGGGTGGTAGCAAAGGGGTTCTCCCAACGGCCTGGCGCAGAGTACGATGAGACCTTTGCTCCAGTTGTGACGTTTGCCTCCATCCGGTCAATGCTCGCCATTGCTGCTGCCGAGAACATGGAGGTCCACCAGATGGATGTCAAGACAGCCTTCCTTTACGGCAAACTTGACAAGGAGGTATTGATGGAGGTTCCGGAGGGGGTTGATGCTCCTGAGGGCAAGGTGTGCAGATTGGTGAAGGCACTCTATGGGCTAANGTCCTCTTGACTTCTATCTTGGAATTGCCATCAAGCGCGACAGAGCAGCAGGTACAATCAGCCTGAACCAGACAAAATACATCGACTCCATCCTCAAACGATACGACATGGCAGATTGCAAACCTGCCAGCACACCCATGAGCTCGGAGTGCAAACTCTCCACCTCCATGTCCCCATCCAACGAAGCGGAGAAAACTGACATGCTTGGCATCCCATATCAGTCTGCGGTGGGCAGTTTGATGTATGCCATGGTCGCCACCCGACCAGATATAGCCCATGCTGTTGGGCAGGTGAGTCGGTTTGTGGCCAATCCCGGTCCACTTCACTGGCAGGCCGTGAAGCGCATCATGCGCTACCTTCAGGGGACGCGCCACGTAGGCCTCCAGTTTGGAGGCATTGCTGGATCCGCATCACTCCGTCTCATGTGCTACACTGATGCTGATTGGGGAGGGAATATTGATGACAGAAAATCTACCTCCGGCTTTGTGTGTATGTTGAATGGAGGTGCAGTCAGTTGGGCAAGTCGCAAGCAAGAATGTGTCTCTCTGTCAACAGCTGAAGCTGAGTACATCGCCTTGGCTGAGGTGTGTAAAGAGATGCAGTGGCTACGAAGCTTGCTATCTGAGATGAAGGCACCACAAGCAACGGCGACGGTCATCAAGATTGACAACATGAGCGCCATTGACATGTCAAAGAACCCCGTCCTGTCGAGGCGCACAAAGCACATCGAGATCCGCTACCACTACGCTCGAGACTTGGTCTACAAGCAGACAGTGGAGCTCGAGTATGTCGGTACCAAGCTCAACCGGGCTGACATGCTTACAAAGCCACTGGACAAGGATCTCCACCAGGCGGGCAGGCAAGGTATTGGCATGGTCAACGCAAGTGATGACGAATGATGATGGTCACTGACGCAAGGTGCAAGGGAGAGATTTGTTGAATATTTATGCACCTTGTTCAGTGTTGTAGGACGGATCAGGAATGCTCTGCCCCTTGTGGAGGTATGACCCCTAGATCCGTTGTAGTGTGACTCAACTATGCTCTGTCTCTTGTGAGATATGACCTGTGAGTACACCATGTGGGTGAGTGGTTACCTTGGCCATTTTGTTGATTTGGCCAAGTGAGAGGTCATGAGGTCGATCCTGGCCCCATGCATATCTTGTTTGCTGTGGAAGCTTCCAAGAAAGAAAGTCCGTAGCTTCTTGGACGCTACATGGTTGGTCTGTCACCTTGACACTANATGCTTATGTGTCAAGCCCACAGTGCAAGTCTATTGGTGACGTGGCTGGTTCAGGCCACTTCCCAGGAATGTGCTTTTGAGTTCTAGGACTGGACAGACAGCTATAAAAGGACTTGTCTTGCATGCTGATCAATCAACCCTTGCTTGATGCTCTCTTGCGTATTGACGACTTGAGCTCTTCTTGAGATGTAATGCTAAGGCGTTAGTACTCTTGAAGGTGAAGTGTATGCCTGATTAAGTTTGGGGTGCATGACACATACCTGCAAAGGAAGAAGGTGTAAGAACCTTTGTGAGCTTTTCGGTTTCGCGGCTTCTCTGCCGGAGGTGGTTAGCTCAGTAGCTAACAGGACTTGACGGGGAGAGGACCGAGAAGGTCCGAGTGGATCAACTCTAGTGCGTGCAGTGCCCAGGAGGAGGAGTCAAGGTAAGAGCAGCGATACATCTTACCCTAGGCACAAAAAAGACAATCAATCTTGGGCAAATTCTCAAATGAAGCCGCGTCAAGACCGAGGGTTGGCTGAGTTCGAATGAGCTTGGACACAGTGTCCGAGCTCACATGGTAGAGGCAACAATGTAACAAGCGTTGGTGCTCAGGGGAGAGAACACCAGTGACAAATACACGCGTAGAAGAGAGAGGGGGAGAAAAAACAAAGGGAATGCAATGAGATATATGATACATGTCATCAACAATAGAGGCACGAAGCACAATGGCATGTGTGTCAAGAGAAATCACTGTGGTAGAGTGAGCAGAGTGCTCAATAGTGAGACCCATCCTGGTGCATGCATGAAGAGAGAGTAAGATGAGCTGAAGAGCAGGGACAAAGAGCGCGTCAGAAATGCACAAGGGGCCAGACGGACCATCAAACCGTAAAATCCTAACTCCCTACACAAGCAACAATTCACCAGACCCTGTGCGAACGAACCGAACAGTCGAAACGGGACCGAGCACAACGAAGTCACTACGACGACAAGTCATGTGATGGGTGGCACCAAATTCAATGATCCAGGTGTCAATCGGCTCATGACCAGTCGTCGACACTGAGCAACATGTCACATGACACTCAACCTCTGCTGGATGTGTAGCAGAGGACTCACAACAACGACGAAGAGTACGGATCTGTGACTTGTCAAGCCAATCGGTACTGTCAGGGCCATCCTCATCGCAAGCTGACTGAGCTCCACCACAGGCATCATGACGGACAACAGACATAGTAAGACAAGTTATCTCTGGACCACTTGGCTATGACAACACATTCGCACCTCCCTGAGTACGAAGCGCCAGTAGCTGACGGAGCTCCACGATCGTACAATCCTGAGGGTCCATATCACCACTACCGCCTGATGAAACGGATGCATCTGCTATAGTCGTGGTCGCAGCGCGCCCCGTCCATGTGTCACTCAAGGAAATCCACTGCATGTACACCGCCTCAATGGCGTGAATGATCTGAGTCCAGTCAAGGGGCTGCTCACACTCTGCGTAGCGGTGAGCGCCTCCACAGTTGTTGCAGTGGACAGAACATCCACTGCCACTACTCGCTGGCTGTTGCTGCTGGTACTACTGTTGTCCCTTCCCGCGTTGTTTCTTCCCCTTCTTTCCCTGTGTGGTCGATGTAACACCCTGAGTATGGCCGCTCGGGGTAGAGGAGGAGGAGGAGGAGGAAGCGGTGGAGATGGGATTGGTGAACTGGGAAATAGGAGGGATCACAATTATTGCTACAACTAGTGGACTCTGCTAATGGACGATAGCAGTCTCATGAGCCGATATGGCCTAGAGGAAGTATTGATGGGCCCAAAAAAGCAGTTGTAGTGAATCTGAAAGCTCAGAGAGAGCCACACGGTCGAAGTCCGTAAAGAGCTTCACGTGGTCCAAGTGCACTCCCATCATGAAATTATGAAGTGCCCACAACTGTGTTCCGCCACCGGTCCCAAAGCATGTGCAAAGGCTCATTGCCCGCCTCCAATAGTCAGCTGCAAGCTTCGTGGGACCCTAGCAAAGGGAGTGAAACTCATGTAGTCGAGCCGCCCTCATGGCATCAGTCTCTGTAGCAAGAAGTGTCAGGACTAGCTCCTAGCCCGGGTGCAGATCTACTCTAGTCCCGGTCCCGGTCTCACCCAGGAAGGGTCGGAGGTTGACCACAGTCTCCTACGACATGGCGTGCAGGAGAACGTGCATTGCTCTCATTGCTGTCTGGACCTGGTGAGCGTCACGGGTCTAGTCCTGGCTGTGGTAGTAAGGCCAAAAGCCCTCAGAATTGACCCACACCTGAAACAAGGTCTCCCAGCAATCAAAGCCCTCATCGCTATCATAATGGGGTGGAGGTGTCTCAAAATCCTTCGGTCGTCGCTCCGTGGGGAGGGTGACTCCGGCTCGGGAGATGGTGGACGAGGTATAGGGAGTCCACCAGTGAAAGAAACGTCATCAAAGTGAACGATGCTGAACGACGTGCTTGATCCTGACGGCAAGAAGGTCGCAGAGTGAGAAGCTTCGACCCCAAACGTGGCTCATAAATGCGCTCATCAGCACACAAATCTTGTGCTCACGTGTGTCATCCTCTATCTCCTCATGCCAGGTGTCAACCTGTGATGAGGGGTGATGAGGCCGCAGCACAGTGTGGGACTACTGAACGGATGGTGCAACTCTAGAAAATCCTCTTGGTGGCTGTTGTGAGGCCCCTGAATGACCCCATAGTAACTGCATTATCTCCTGCAACGCGACAGACTACCGTTGCTGCTGCTAGCGCATCTCGTCTTGTGATCGACGAAGCTCGTTGATTGTGAGTGACTGCAACCATGGACTTGTAATGTCGGAAGAGGAGGAAGAGGGGGCGTCTCCTAGCCCCTTTTCATTCTCACACACTGGTGGCATCGTAGTGCTCAATATGGTGTCAAACGTCAAAACGCTCCGAACAGGAGACCGACAACGTTTGATGAAGAGTTGAAACATTGAGATGGATTGACGTTTTCACCCAAAAAATGCTGACATCAACACAACCGACGATGAAGTCAGCATTATTTTAATGCTAGTGAAAACCACTAGCATTTTTTACGCTGGCATATGTCCGCCAGCCGTTTTTTAGAAGTCACGTGGACTCCGTATGAATTGTAGGGGTGACCGCGTCACCCCCTGCTCGTAGGGTTTGCGCAACCCTACGCAGTATTATGCAGCTGCTGCACAGCTACGCAACAGTGCTATGCAACAGCACTGCTACACAACAACACTACGAAAGATTGTTGTTGTTGATGTAACCACCGCCACTGCTGTTGCACTGCTGCTGTTCCTTCTGCCACAGCTGCTGCCCTGCTGTTGCTGTTCGCGGCTATTGACATCGCGGTTGCTACAACCTGTTGCAGCCGCTATGCGCTGCCAGTGCTTGCAGCCGGCGCTGCGAGTTGCTGCAAGCTCATTCTCCCCTTTTCCTTTTTCTGTACAGATTGGCAGCCAGACACGACTGCTGCTGCCACCCGATGCTGCTACTGCTGCCATCCGATGCTGCTACTACTGTCGCAGCTCACCTGGTGAGGTGGTGGGGATTACATGGTGGTGTCGCTGTTACAAACGGCTGCGATGGGTCCCATGATACAGCAGCGGTGGTGACTCTCGCTGATACTGCCGATGCTGCATCTCTGTGGCAAAGCTCAATAAGAGAGGTCTCGCTGCTCTGATACCATGAGAAATTGCTAGGAAGCTTCCTAACTTTGTTGTTGCTGATGTGGCGACACTGTTCAGTCACGTGGCGGACTAGCAAGCAAGCAGGTGCAAGAAATAGTAAGGGTCAGGCTAGGGAGACCCGCAAAGTCTCATGAGCTCCAATAGCTTAGGAATGCAGAGATAAATGACAAATGACAAGACCACAATATGAATACTTGCGATCGCGCATGGCGGGAGACACATGCGATAGTGTCATTTTGTCCTAAAACCGGCCCAAACCCACTATTTTGGCCACAAATCTGTGCTCAGGCCTCCAAATATAACATTGTCTGAACCTAGAGATGCAAAACATTGAGCCAGACGCTACAAATTGTCACATGCACAGGTCTGGCATCAATCAGGGGACAGACAATTCAAAACATCTAAATCGGGCTCAATCGGTCTCGGCTCCACCGAGAAAACTCTAGCGACTACAAAAAATTCACAGAGCATCCCAGCAAGCACCCGGGACGTCGTGGCAATTGTCTAGTAGTTGCTCGTGGGTGAAGCCACTACCCGTCGATACTTCACTGTTGGAAAGTTCTGCATGAGGATCTGTACGAGCATGGACACGGCGGAGTGGTCATAGTAAGCTGTACAAACAGACGGGGATGACTCACATCACAATAGAGGGAAAAATGAGCCCTACTAAGAGCTTATGTACTGGGGACTGGCGGCTAGCCCACCAGGCCCTGTCATTCCCGTTATGCCAAAAGGCACGAACGGGGAATACACATGGCACAGAACACGAAACCACACAATAGAGGTTTCCCCAGGCACCGGACGATTCCGCCGAGTGCCCGGGTCTCGACCGATGGGAAAAATATGCAATATACCCCAAGCACATCCAGGATCTATGGTGTCACACTAGCATCACTGACTAGCCAGACTAGGCAACCTGAGACGCCATAACATGTATCCAGGCGTCCGGGTCTCAGCCACATCAAAACTACACATGTATGATAAAGGGTCAACAAAGACTAGATCAATCAGTGCTGGATCTCCCGAGGTACCGGTACAAACTCGAGTACCCGGGTCTCAACCACAGAACGAGTGCACAACCTGTCAGAGAATATGCATTAAATTTCTATGGGGTCTCCTGGAACACTAGCACAAACCACCTAGTGCCCATGTCTCAACCACCAAGAAAACTCTGTCAAGCATGTATGGGTGAACTATGCCGCTAGAATGCACCACAAATGCCACAGAAGGAGTAACGTAGCTACTAGATAACCATCAGCACAAACTAGGAGGCTCTCGCTACACAAGATTGTATGATAGTTAGACAACACAAGGCCTATACACCAACACTCCCCATGGGCTGCAAGAGCTATCGACAAGGTACTAGCTGTGAGAAGATACAAATGCTCCCTCGCCATGAGAGAGTCCTGAGAACATGAACGCCAACACCAATGTGCTAGGATGGATGTGCTCCTCCTGTATGCAGAAGGCAGTGAATCTGTCGCCTATAGATAAATCTACATCTCCCCTTGGCTCAAATGATCTTGGGAAGGATAATCCAACAATGCTCACACCTGAAAGAAGCTGGATACGTGATTACTTCATCAGAGAGATGAGGATGAGGCTACAATGACTACCATATGCAAAACTCATTCATGCACTGTATAAGGCCTGTCACTCAACACATGGAAGCTGCTAGAGATCCCAAATGGCAGGATCCTAGGTATCACTCTCATCAGACTCAGAGGCTACACGAGTGGAGAAGACACTGCCGAATGCTCCATGGCTGATAGAGGAGAAACCGGTTGAACCCCCACATCTAAGAGGTGCCAGGGGTTCCAACTAGTAGACTCCAAAGCAGTACAGGTGGAGAGGATGGTGCTGGAAGGTCCTGGGGTAGAGGTTGGAGACGGAGCTGGATCTATGTATGTGGAACTCACTTGTGTAGTCGGTATTGCACAATCCTATGTGCGTAGATGCTTTAGTGCTACAACCAACTCACCCTAGAGAAGAGAGGCGCGCTCACACATCTTGGCATGATCCTCCTGAGTCACTATGCGAAGCTCAAACTCAACATCCTCCAGTACTGCTAACACCTCACCATAGGTGGTAGACAAGGATTCTACCACTCTGCGTAGCACTTCCACCTCCATCTCTGCTGCTCGAAACTGGGTAACTACAGGTGTCGCGTCTCCTGAGGAGGCACCTCTCCCTAGGTCTTGGGACTCAGAAAAATGGTCAACTAGGGAACCTGGAGAAGTTTCGTGCTCTGAGAGAGGATATGTGCATGGCTCAGAGGAGGAGAGAGATGGTACACATGCAAAGGACAAGGATGGGGATGATCCGAAGGACGTCTCCAAGCTGTCCAGGGTATCATCACTACCCACTGGTTTAGAATCCTCATCCTGTGAGGCGCTCTCTATGGGTGCAATGGAGCCATCTGAGTTGTGTCCACTACAACCCTCAATGGGTAGCTCGACCAATGTACTCTATAGTGCACGAAGCCACTCCTCTGCATTCCTCAGCTCACACTCTCTAGCCATATGTATGTAATCACTCCTCCCCATGTCGCAAGTGAAGAGGTACTCAGACACCACCTGTGGTGTGGAGGTCTCTTCGAGCAATGCCTCGCGGACCGTAGTGACATAGGTCTCCTGGTCACTAATGAGAGAGCGGATCTCGTCCTCCTCAGCACGGCATTTGAGACAAGGATGATCAAGTGCTACCACCTCTTTCGTCACTATCAGAGGTGGGCAAGAATCCAAGACTCCTCCTATGAACTAGAATGCCAGAGTGGTGCCTCTAGCATCTGCTATATGATCACTGATAGATGAATTATCAGCAGACCTAGTTGGTGCTATCGATGCAGCTGGTGTTGTCGATGAGGTCGATGCTAGCAATGCAACTGGTGTTGCCAATGCAGCTGATGGTGCCGATGTAACTGATGATGCCCATGCAGGTAATGCTGCCAGTGGAGATGATGTTGCTGATGCAGCTGATGCTGCTGATGCTACCGATGCAGAAGATAGACCCGATGTTCCCAGTGTTGTAGATGAATTCCATGCAAAAGACGTGGCTGATGCTCTATATGGTGATGCTACAGAAAATATAGGTGCTATTGATGATGGAGAATATGGAGCTGATGCAATATCTAGAGCATACGATGATCCCGAAGGTGCCGACAGTATCCATGCACATGATCTTGATGAGAACGTCGACCCGAGTGACAAAGCTGCTGCACCTAGTAGAGACGATATGGTCAGCACAGCCAATGTAGCTGGCAGTGCTCATGTGGAAGATGGAAGCACTGTAGAGGCACTAGATACAACTAGTGCTGTCGACAGTAAGGATGTAGTGGATGTAGCCGCCACGGACACTGTCGTGGAACCTGATGCTGAAGAAGGTGTCCATGGAGCTGGTGAAGTAGATTTAGCGAATGAAGTTGACATTGAAGGTGATGCTGATGATCCAACTGAAGAAGCAGATGGAGTGGCTGGTGCTATTGGTGCTGCTATCACATGTGATAAAGCAGGTAATATAAGCAAAGCAGGTACTATAGAAGATCTCGGTGCAGCTAAAGCTGTGGATGCAATAGGTGATGTCAATGTTGTTGCTAATACTAACGTAGCAGATGGAGCAGCTGCTGTAGCTGGTGGAGTTATCACTACTGATGCAGCTGGTGTTGTAAACAAGGTAGGTGCTACAAAAGAGACCAATGCTGATGGTGCAAATGATGTTGTGGATGTTGCAGATGATGATGATGCTGCCGATGTTACTGAAGCAGTAGATGGAATAGCCGCTATACCTGGTGCAGTTGTTACAGCTGATGGAGCTGGTGTTGTAAGCAAGGCAGGTGCTATAGATGCTACATATTCAAATGGTGCAAATGAAGCTATGGATGCCACTGATGATTATGATGTTGCCGATACTGCTGAAGCAGTAGATGGAGTAGCTGTTGCAGATGGAGTAGCTACTGCACATGGAGTAGCTCCTACAGCTGATGCAGCTGTCACAGCTGATGGAGCTAGTACTATTGTTAGCTACTGAGCTAACCACCTCCGGCAGAGAAGCCGCGAAACCGAAAAGCTCACAAAGGTTCTTACACCTTCTTCCTTTGCAGGTATGTGTCATGCACCCCAAACTTAATCAGGCATACACTTCACCTTCAAGAGTACTAACGCCTTAGCATTACATCTCAAGAAGAGCTCAAGTCGTCAATACGCAAGAGAGCATCAAGCAAGGGTTGATTGATCAGCATGCAAGACAAGTCCTTTTATAGCTGTCTGTCCAGTCCTAGAACTCAAAAGCACATTCCTGGGAAGTGGCCTGAACCAGCCACGTCACCAATAGACTTGCACTGTGGGCTTGACACATAAGCATCCTAGTGTCAAGGTGACAGACCAACCATGTAGCGTCCAAGAAGCTACGGACTTTCTTTCTTGGAAGCTTCCACAGCAAACAAGATATGCATGGGGCCAGGATCGACCTCATGACCTCTCACTTGGCCAAATCAACAAAATGGCCAAGGTAACCACTCACCCACATGGTGTACTCACAGGTCATATCTCACAAGAGACAGAGCATAGTTGAGTCACACTACAACGGATCTAGGGGTCATACCTCCACAAGGGGCAGAGCATTCCTGATCCGTCCTACAACACTGAACAAGGGGCAAAAACATTCAACA
>SZWC01002060.1:10037-23659 GCA_023375785.1 Penium margaritaceum | reverse complement strand
ACCACTCCCTCTAGCTTGAGGTCGGAATCTCCACCGTTGACACCCACTGTGACCAGCTTGTCACCAATCCCCTCAGCTGCCTCAACCTTGCCGTTGGCGACCCTGAAGTTCTTGTTACATGGAGCAAGAGAGATAAAGTCTCTCTTCTCGTAAGTGGTGTGCTCGTTTGTGCCCGAGTCAAGGCCATAGGCTCCTGGCCTGAGTATCGCCCTCCCTTTGTTGGAGGCACACTCAGCCATCAAGCTTGTGGGATCCTTCCCACCATTTCCCCCTCGCCAGTCATCCCCGTCTCCTCCCTCTTTCTTGGGTGCACGGCACTCTCGAGCCCAGTGTCCAGCCTTGCCACAGTTATGGCAGTTTCCTTGGCGCTTTGTACCCCTTCCACTGTTGCTAGTGCTGTTGTTTCCCCTGAACCCAGAGGAGGAGGTATTGCGGAAGGTGCCACTGCTCCGTGAGGCAAAGGCAGCCATGTTTGCTTCACTGCTGCTACGACGCATGGCTTCATTCCGCACATACTCAGAGACGGTGGTGTAGGAAACTAGATCTTCAGTCCACCCTCCAATCACCGTTATCATGGGGCCCCAACTTTCCGGCAGCGTCATCAGAAAAATCATAGCCTGCATGTCTGATTTCAGGTCCCACCCCATGCCCGTGGCTTGTTGCAAGAGCGTCTCAAACTTCTGCATAAAGGCGGAGACATCCTCCCCTTCACCAAGCCTCATGCTGATGAGATTTTGTAAAATGAAGAGACGGTTGGCAAGTGAGGAGGACTGAAATACCTTGCCGAGTTTGGCGTATGCCGCGGCTGCCACTGTACAACCGTTGATGTGTGAAAGGATTGAGGGTTGAATGGAGGACACAAGAATGGCGAGAGCCTTCTTGTTGAGCTTGACCCATGCCACAAGGTCAGCACCCTCCTCCTTTGGTGCTGGGATAGTTCCGTCGAAGTATCCTAGCAAATCTCTGTCATCCATGATGATCTCAAACTGCCACTTCCAGAGTGCAAACCCCTCTCCATCAAATTTGAGGATGGGCGAATGATTCCCTGGTTCCCCTATCCCTGTCATCCCTACAACTACAACTGCTACAGCTGCTACACCTGTTGTTGATGCCGATGAACCTGTGTTTGAGGCCGTTGTAGGCTGTTGGTGAGAAGAGGAAACTGCTTCCCCTGTTCACGTTGGCTGTTGCAAGCAGATGTAGGCTGATGTAGGCTTATGTAGGCTGATGTTAGCTCCCAAGGTAGAAAGGTGCAGATGTGTTGCATTCCCCTCCTGCTGATGTTGCCCTGCAAACAGAGAAGTTGGGTGAGAGCGAAGGCGCTCTCACTGCTTGTGACCTTAGCGGTTGCGTGNCAATACGCAAGAGAGCATCAAGCAAGGGTTGATTGATCAGCATGCAAGACAAGTCCTTTTATAGCTGTCTGTCCAGTCCTAGAACTCAAAAGCACATTCCTGGGAAGTGGCCTGAACCAGCCACGTCACCAATAGACTTGCACTGTGGGCTTGACACATAAGCATCCTAGTGTCAAGGTGACAGACCAACCATGTAGCGTCCAAGAAGCTACGGACTTTCTTTCTTGGAAGCTTCCACAGCAAACAAGATATGCATGGGGCCAGGATCGACCTCATGACCTCTCACTTGGCCAAATCAACAAAATGGCCAAGGTAACCACTCACCCACATGGTGTACTCACAGGTCATATCTCACAAGAGACAGAGCATAGTTGAGTCACACTACAACGGATCTAGGGTTCATACCTCCACAAGGGGCAGAGCATTCCTGATCCGTCCTACAACACTGAACAAGGGGCATAAATATTCAACAACTATAAACAAGACAGGTGCTACAGATGAGACCGAAGCTGACGGTGCAAATGATGCTGATGCTACCGACGCTGCTAAAGCAGCAGATGGAGTAGCTGCCATAGCTGGTGCAGTTTTCAAAGCTGATGTAGCTGAAGCTCTAAAGGATGTGGAAAGCGTGTAAAGTGTAGATGAGGATGATGCTGTCGATGCTGCTGAAGCCACAGATGTTGTAGAAGACATTGATCCTGGTACTGTTAATGGACCTGCTACAATTGATACAACACTAGGTGCTCGTGCTCCATCCTCGGTGCTCACTGTGGCAGTCGCTGTCGAAAGTGGACGGATGCACACATCCCCCCTCAACCGGTGTAATGACAGAAGCCGGTGGAGATGAAGGCATGCCAGAGACGAGACAAACATGATGCGTTGGGAATCAACGACGTCGTTGAGGAGGAGGCTGACTGTGAGAGCCAAGAGAAACTAGCTAAACTGATGGGGGCATGATGCCAGTGTAGCAAAGGATGGAGAGAAAAGCTGTAGACTGAGTTGGAAGGTCCAGTGCAGTTGGAAGAGGTCTCTCAGAGGAGGATGAAGAAGATGAAGGAGATGAAGACGATGGTGGAGAGGACGAGTGGAGCTGGTCCGAGAAAAGATGGTCCCTGAGCTACTACATCATCTGCCACGAACTCTGGAGCTCGATGTACAAGATCGCCAGAGGACCGGTGAGGGGAACAGATGAATCGAGTAGATCTGCATGATGTGGGATGTGAGGAAGTGCCCGGGACTGGAGCCAAGATGGATGCAATTCACGAGGGCGTAGATGACACTGGCGCCGACCATGGCGTCCATCGCTATGGAAGTGGCAGGCAAATCCACAAAGAGGTGGCGCCTCCTGTGGAAGGAGAGGACCAATCTTCGGAGGATCAGGTGAGTAAGGATGGATAATGCAGTGTCCTAGCGGTGTAGAGACCGGCCACGGGAGTGGCTGGCCAGCTACATCACGAAGAGATGGGGTAGGAGGCCACATCACAACCCCCGAATGGGGGGCTGATGGTAAGGAGGAGCGTGAAGGACACTGTCTCGCGGTGGTGACGAGAAGGACCACGGAGAAAACTGGCCAGAGAGTGAGAGTGGCCCGGCCACCACGCCGTCAAGCTGGTGACATGGATAGGTGTGCTGAGCGCCGGCTCCGGACGCTGTAGAAGCCAGCCATAGAGGAGGCTGACCAGTGTACCCAAGAGAGGGTGGTGCCAGATGCCGTAGGAACACTATGCCCAAAGGCAGCTGGTAATGAGAGTGAGTGTAAGGCACGCTGGCTCCCGATGGTGTAGGTGCAAACCACAAGGGCACATGGCCCGGGAAATCACATGCTAGTGATCCCGGCTGCGTCCTCACCATATCAGAGGGTCGCTGATGAAGAGGGTACGGGTATAGAATGCTATCACTAGACGGTGTCGAAAACGTCCATGGGTTAGAAGGGCCAGGTGATGGTCCTGGCTGTGGCATCTGAAGGATCGATGTGTTTGTGAGAGAGGTATATCACTGGCCCTAGGTGGTGTAGAAGTAAGAATCAAGAGTCTTGAGTCGATTGACCTCTATACTAAAAAGGAAAATAAAACTATAATCAACGCTAGACATGCCTGAGCTAAAAGAGGATGAAAAGAAAAAGAAATGCAAGGATATGGAGGCGAGCTCCTCCCTTTTGTTTCAAAGAGAAAGAAGAAAGAAGGAGTTTCCTACAGGAAAAGGGTAAAAAAAACCCTTTTCCCTGGATGATCGAGTGTCCAGTGTTTCTTGATTTCCCGTTTAGCCTGGTGTTTTTTATACTAGCGTGGTATTGTCACACAACAAATGTTTGGAACAGAACCTAAAATTTCACAGTCAAGAAAGACTGTCACAATCATTACCTGATTGCAACGGTCCATGGACACTGTTCTCCGACCGATACCATGAGGTCGCGTCAAGTTTGACACAACCGCGTGAAGCAAATAGTGGAAATCAAATCCAAACGACCATCTCGACGGAAGTTATGGTCACGAAGTTTCCACCATTCTTTCTAACGGAATACATAAACAATGACAAATGAGAAACAAATCATATTTTTATAAAGAAACATCAACATAGCTTCGAAAGGCGTGGCGAGCCATGACGACTCGGGCAAGGAAAGGACCACTCTAACAAGGAAGACAGTCATTCAGTTTTACAACGCAAACTTTTTTTAGCTCGCCTTAGCCTCTTCGACGCTAAGTTCCAGCATCCGCATTACATTGGCATCATAGCTGAGTTGACCCACTGACATTGTCGTCGTCTCCACTCCATCGTGAAAATCCTCACACACTACGAGGAGTGGTGACTCGATCGACGAGCAATAGGTGACCTCGTGGTGGTGCAGGTGGAACGCCATCCACAGGTGTACAAACTCCACCACCTCCATGCTCGCACATCCCGTCTCTACCAACCCAACCTACTTCCGCACTCTACTACTCTCACAAAGGCTTACTAGACCAACAAGCTGCCACATCACCCTCTTGCTACAGCAACAAGGGAGACACAAGGGGCAAGCCAAGAGCTTTCAGCCATTTTTTGGCGGGCGCCCAATCCGAGAAGAACTAAGGACCCGTCAGTCCCGGGTTCTCCAAGCAGAAAGGACTAGAGAGAGACATAACTTGGTCTCAGGTCCTCCATTTTCAGCACCGTATTTTTTGTTGGATCTGTAAAATTGAATACTACCAGTTCATCCCACTTGATTTCACCATTGTGCTATCATTCTGTGGCTAAATCAAGAAAAAGTCATTTCTACCTTGTAATTTCCACTCTAGTCCGTAATTCTTTCTCCATCCTACTAGTCTATGACTTGAATATGAAAATTCGTGCTGAATAACATTATCTTTCCTTTCCCTTGTTCTCCACAAAAAAGGGGGTGAAGGAGGTTTGTCTTGGAGGCTCCTCGGTCCACCACGGGTTTCAAGCGAGGCACACATAATCCAATAGTGTGTCCTCCACCTTGTTAAAAAAAGATTAAAAAGGGAGAGGAGAGGGGAGAGGGGGTTGGAGGAGGAGAGAGCCAAAGCAAGGCCTTGCCACGAGGATGGCCGGCCTTGGGACCAGACTCTGCGGTGGCAGTGACCGCCGGCGACTCGACCGCCAAGGAGGCCTGCCGATGGACCTGAGCACGTTGACGTAGGGAGGAGGCTCCAGCAAACTACGTGTAGGCCTTAGCGTGTGTCGGATCCACCGGACGACACTCCAGCAACGTCAAGTCTCGCCATCAGTCATCTGTACGCTGATGTACACAAGCCGTGAGGACACAACAGAGCACAATGAGAGATACGTAGAAACCAACACTCCCCCATGACTCACAGCTGTAGTGTCCATGGACGGGTAGTGTCACATTCAACAGACAAACTCCCCCAGGGAACATAGAGACGCAGGCCAGGACAAAGAGTGCATTTAACGGGCGCACGTCTATTGAACTCACAACCTTCTTGAATGAGTCGCGCTTCATTGCCTTGGTCAAGAAGTCAGCCAACTGACGTGTTGTCTCAACCCAGACAATGTTGATGCTGCCGTCATGCAACAACACACGTACATATTGATACTCAACATTGATGTGCTTTGTACGTGTGTGATGCACGCCGTCATTGTCGGCGATAGCCATGGCACTCTCATTATCACAATGCAACGTGATGGATGTAACGGACTGACGCAACTCGGACAATAGATGACACAACCACACGCTCTCACATGCCCCTGAACCAAGGGCTACGTACTCAGCCTCAGAATTACTGTGTGCGATGCACCCCTGGTTGCCACTACGCCAGGACACCGCCGTGCCGCCAAACAGAAAGATCTAGCTTGTGTGGCTCTTACTGTCTGGTCTGCCAGCCCAGTCACTGTCGGTGTAGCCCACCGCGACAACAGACGGCTGTCGGCGGAACATGAGACCTCGTCGTGGAGTCGAGATGACATAGCGCAATACTCAGATCGCGGCCTTGACTTGGAGGTGACGTGTCTCCTGAAAGAACTGAGCCTTGAGGTTGACGGCGAACGCAATGTCTGGGCGCATCGTCATCGCCAGGAACATCACTGACCTGATGACGCGCAAATACGCAATCACGTCTACCGGCTCCCCCACCACAGTTGGATTAGAACTCTTGAGCATCACCTGACCGTTGGGCGACATGGGTGAGGATGTTCTCAACACGAGGGGTAGGTCCTCAGCAAAGCGCCCGGACGGGGTATGGACGTAGGCGGCTTGATGGACATTCAGTATGCCTACGGAGCGATCATGCTCAAGCTCCATGCCTAGAAAGACTCGTGCTGGCCTGAGGTCCTTCATCTGCTAGGCAGCGTGCAGTAGGTCCTTGACCCGCTGGATGGCAGCTACATCTGGTGATGCGATGAGCAGGTCGTTGACATAGACCAAGACAGCGACGACAGTCTGACCTCGAGGGCTGATGAATAGCGTGGGGTCGGTAGAGCTGCAAAGGAGGCCGCTGTTAAGAAGCGTACGACTGATCTCCTGGTTCTAGCAGTGCGGTGACTGCTTCAAGTTATAGAGGGCCATTCGTAACTTCTAGACCTTGCCAGAGCCGTCGTCGAAGCCTGGAGGCTGTATCATGTAGAGCTCCTCGCCCTCCAGTGAGCCATGGAGGAAGGCGTTGCTCACATCCATCTGATGTAGTTCCCATCCATGCTGAGCAACCAGGCTGAACAATGCACGGCTGGTGGAGAACCGACCGACCGGGGCCAAGATCTGGTCATAGTCGATATCAGGGACCTGAGCAAACCCCTTGGCCGTGAGATGGGCCTTGTACTTGTCCAGGGACCCGTCTCGCTTCCACTTTCGACGGAGAACCCACATGGCGCTGATGGCCTTGCGGCCCGGGGGAAGGTCGACGAGCTCATAGACATGATGTTGCCGAATGGCGGCTAGCTCGTCGGCACATGCATCTTCCCAGTGAGCGGCCTCGGGAGACGTCCGAACCTCACGTAGGGTAGTTGGGTCCTCTGGTCGCTCAGTGGGGTGGGCAGTGAGGGTATGCACGTCCCGTGCCCATGGTGGCATTAGTGTGAGCGGGGCTACAACAACATACCGGTGTTCCTGATGGAGCAGGACATAGCCCAGAGCTGACCCTGGATGTAGGTCGGCAATGAATAACAGTGTGGCCAAGCCGAGTGCCTTGGTGTCAAGGTCCCCACTCACGACCGTGGGAGTGGATTTGACATGAGGTGAGGATCCTCGTGGAATGACAGGGGGTCATGGGGTGAAAGGATGTGCGGAGGTGGACTGAGTGCCAACTGTCGGCCTGGGCTTGAGGCTCTCGTCCGGACCACGTGTGCAGCGCGCTGATACGGGCGCATCAACCAGCCCTGAGGGGCCGGTACACACGGACGGGACAGCCGGCCCTGATGGGCTGACAAACACAGATGGGACGGCCGGGCTCGAAGGACTTGCGGACACGGATGGGGCAGCCGGCCCCGAGGGGCTGACAGACATGGACGGGGCAGCCGGCCCTGAGGGGCTGGCGGATACGGATAGGGCAGCCGGCCCTGAGGGGCTGGCGAACACGGACGGGGCAATCGGCCCTAAGGAGCTAGCGGACACGGACGGGGTAACCGGCCCTCAGGCGCTAGCGGACACGGATGGGGCAGCTAGCCCTGAGGGACTGGCAGGCACGAGCGGGACAGCCGGCTCTGAGGGGCTGGCGGACACGGATGGGGCAGCCGGCTCTGAGGGGCTGGCGGACACGGGCGCGGCAGCCGGCCTTGAGCAACTGGCAGACACGGACGGGGCAGCCGGCCCTGAGGGGCTGATAGACATGGACAGGACAGCCGGCCTTGATGGGTGGCAGACACGGACGGGGCAGACGGCCCTGAGGGGTTGTCGGACGCAGATGGAGCAGCCGGTGAAGGTGGGCCTGCGGGTGCAAACGATGGAACACCCGGACATGGTAGGACGGAGGACTGACTCACCACTCCCCCACGCGACGGGAGGAACATCGACGTGCCAGAGCAAACAAAGTCATGGAGAAATAGATCCCCAAAAAAGAGGGCATCGCGGGACTCGACGATGCAGTGTCGGATGGGATCCCAAAAACGCCATGCCTTAGAGTGACGTGAGACGCCAAGGAAGGTGCACGAGCGACCGCAAGGCTTGAGCTTGCCACCCTGGTGTGCGGCAGGCAACCACACGATGGCTACATAGCCCCAGACACGAGTCGGACACAGGTCGACGCTTTCTCCACACCAGTGCTAGTATGGGATGGACTGACGAGAGATGGGTCCAAGAGGAATCCGGTTCCAGACCCAAGTTATGTAGGTCATGACCTCGAAGAAGAAGCCGTCAGAGATGCCGGATTTGACTCGCATGGTGTGGACGGCATCGTCCATGGTGTTGTTCCATCGCTCAAAGACGTCGTTCTGGGTTGGCGTGTAAGGTGCCGACATCTCATGATGGACACTATGGGAGGAGAGGAAGAGTGTGGTCTCCCCCAGAAACTCACCCCCGTGATCAGAATGGAAGCGGCGGAGGGGGCGACCATACTTGTCTTCAGCGCGGACAAGCCAGTCCCGAATGATGGGAGTAACGTCGCTCTTCTGCTTCAGGCAAAAGACCCAGTGATAGCGAGAGTAGTCGTCCGTAAGGATCAGGACATAACGACCGTGCTCGCCGACGGACTCTATCGGGAGGGGACCCATGACATCAGAGTGGATGGGGTCGAGTGAGATGGACGCTCGAGAGGCAGAGAGGGGATAGGTGGAACGGTGCATCTTGCCTTGAGCATAATCAATGCACTCTGTGGGACATGGCAGAGGAAAGGAGGCAGAGTCAAGACCTGTGGCCGGCTGTGTGCGTAGAATGCTGTCAACAGCGGCAAAGTGGACGTGACAGAGGCGGCGATGCAGGAGACACGTGTGTTGCAGAGACAAGGTGCTGGTGACGAACACGTGGCCAGTGTCTGCAGACAAGGAGTAGACAGAGGTGGGAGCGGACAGGCGTAGTACATGCCACAAGTTGCCACGGGCATGCAGAATGACACGACCGGACGGATGCAACGACACAGTGCTCACACCACGTGAATGCAGAACGTCCATGCTCATGCGATCAAGGGAGGTGACAGACAAGAGGATGAGCTCAAGGCCAAGGAAGAAGAGAACATCAGTCAAGAAGACATCACCGGCTGGACCACAGAAACGAATGACGCCTACACCACGAACGGGCAATACCTGACCAGATCTCGTCCGAACCCCGGTGACATTGGTGACGGGACCAAGAACACTGAAGGCCTCGCGTGAGGCCGTCATGTGATGCGTTACCCCGGAGTCAATGATCCAGGTCTCTGACGGATCCTGGACCGGTGTGGCCAGGTCACTGACAGTCACATGGCAATGGGTGAGCAACGCTGAAGAAGTGGACGGAGGTGCAAACCGGGAGTGCCAGTCATCTAGTCAGGTGCCATCGTCTCGAAGAGGAGTGGGAGGACAGGGCACGGCAGAGGACGGGATGGATGGAGATACAGTATATGATTGCAGCACCGACTCTGTCATGTAAGATAGGGAGGAACTAGCGACTACGCAACTCGTACTTCCCTGGGGAGGAGGACGAGGAAAGCTGAGCTGGAAGGCGATGAACTGCTCCAGCTGGCGCTCATGGGCAGAGGGTCCGACGGAGCAGACCGACTACAATGTGATGGTACCAGAGTCCAGGAAGGGCAAGGAAGGCATCAGGGACGGAGCAGCGGGTGCGAATGGCTGTGGAGGAAGCTGAGGTGAGGCCGTCACGGGTGGCGCGGATGCGACAGGAGCCTCATCAGTTGGGAGTGGACACGTGTACCACCCATGTCCTGACTGGCCACAATTGTGGCAGACGAGGCTGGCGCTGCTGGATCCGCTAGTCTGCTGCTGAGTCCCTTTACCCTTCTTGCCCTTCTTCTTCTTGCCAAATGAGGGGGCGCCGTACGATGCTGCTACTACTGGGGCGACGAATATCACTGAGGCGATGGTAGGAGAGGTGACGGCGGGGAAGGCGAGGGACTCCATGTGATGGATGTGCAACTCCTGACAAGCTTCCTCGATGCAGAGGAAGAGCTCGTACGCCCAGGGCATGAGGGTACCCAGGGTAGCTATCGCGGCGAGAATGTCCTGGGAGTAGTGAACGAAGACGTCGGATAAGGAGTCGATGGTGCTACGCTTGATGGCCATGAGCGTGGAGAGAGGGGGTGGCGCGGTGTCTCCAAGGCGGCGTAGAAGGTCCTCTGCGCGCTGCCACTAGGAGGTGACCGTCTCGGTCTCCCCCATGCGAAGAGAGTTGAAATCCCGGAGCAGATTGCTGATCTCAACATCACTGGACAGGCGATGAGGGCGTGTGAGTATGTGCCAGGCTGCTACTGGGTCAGGGAGGGCGCCAGTGGTGAGGTCGCTGAGGAAGGGCTCAAGGACGAGACGTGTGGCTGGAGGGGCAATAGGGATGAGAGCACGCGCGGCGCGACCGGCGTCGTAGACCTAGACGGCCTGGGTGGAGTCGAAGGGCAAAACATAGTAAGGCCACAGGCCCTCGCCCTGAGCCTCGCCAGATCCGGAAGCTGAATTCCAAGCTCCAGAACTGGTCGCCAGCCTGAAGCGACGGCGGTGTGGTTTCGAAGTCCTTTGGCCTGTGGCCGGCACCCAGAGTGGGGCCTAGAACTGACGTCACCATCTGTTGTTGGCGTAGGGTGTGTTGTTGTGCCAATTATTTCATGGCAAAGGAAACCACAGGGCTCGCGTATCCTGGTGGAGTGAACGGTGCTTACTGACATTGGTGCGGCTGTTGCGGCGTCGGTTGTTGCTGCAGCGCTGGTGGTTGCTGATGCTGTTGTTGCGACTGTTGATGCTACTGTTGTGGTGGCGGCTGCTGATGCTACTGTTGCGACTGTTGTAGCGGCGGGGGTGGCGGCAGCTGTTGTGTCGCTAGCTGTTGTGTCAACGTTGCAAGCTGCAGGCGCAAAGCGGCGAGCGGATCTGTGGAGTCAGAATGGCCGGCAACAGCACCTGTAGGGTGTTGGTGCTACTGTTATTGATGCTGTTGCTGCTATTGCTACTGTTGCTGCTGCTGTTGCTGTTGTTGCTACTACTGTTGCTGCTCTTGTTACTACTACTACTGCTGCTATTGTTACTGCAGCTGCTGCAACTCCTATAGGAAAGGGGGACTAGGGGTCCTCCCAATAGAGGAGGACCCCTCCCCACTGGGGCTAGTGGCCATGTTTGTTGGCCCCCTTTGTTCCACCCTCCTTTGTGTTTTTTTTTCTTTTATGCTGCTGACGTTAGTCGTGACATCAGTAGTGTTCTCAGCCTAAAATGGTTGACTTTAGCAGGTGCTGTTGAGTATCTGCAGAGTTGTTGTTTTTTTAGTGATGATATCAGCAATGATGTCAGCTGAAATGTCGCTGGCGTCAGCAGCGGCTGTTGCTCAAGCCGCTACTGTGTCCGCCACAGGATGTCAGTTGGAGTTGCTGCAGTTGTTGCTGCTCCTGCTGCTGCTGCTACTACTATGCTTGCTGATGTTACTGCTGCTGCCGGTTTGATGCTATAGCTGCTGCTGCTGCTGTTGCTGACATTGCTGTTGTTATTGCTACTGCTGCTGCTACTACTGCTGCTACGTGCTGCTACGGCTACCGTGGCTGATGTAGTGGTTGTGATGGCAGCAGCAGCTACAACAACACCTGTGGGATGGGGGATTTTTTTTCAGTTCCCTTTTTCTTCTCTTGGTTGCACAGTGAGCTTGTTGCTCGCTGCGAGCTGCGAGCAGCAAGCTTGCTGCTCGCTGCCCGTTGCTTGCTGCGGGCCGTGAGCAGCAAGCCCACTACTCACAGCTCACAGCTCGCTATGGACAGCGCGTTGCGAGCAGCTACAGCTACAGCCGCTGCTGTTGCAAGCTGTAGCTGTTGCTTGCTGCTGGCTGCTGCTCGCTACTGCTGCTAATGCAGCCGGCTGCTCCTGCTACTTGATGCTCGTTGCTACGGGCTGCTACTGTTGCTCTTGCCGGCTGCTGTTGCTGCTTGCCGCTGCTACACCCTGCTGCTGCTACAAGCCGCTACGGGCTGCTGCTGCTGCAAGTTGTCACGAGCTACTGCTGCTACCGGCTGCGGCTGCTGAGCACTCCTGTTGCTGGCTGCTCCTGCCACTGCTCACTGCTGTTGCAAGCTGCTGCCACTGTTGCTGCTTGCAGCACGATCACACATGGTCGGCATGCGTCGTCGTCGCAATGCCTGACGCTGCTGGCCACTCACCGCGTCATGCGTGGGGGTCATTGTTGCCTTAAAAAATCGGCAACATTTCCCCTGGCCCAGTGGCCGTGGGGAAAATTCTGACGCCGCCACCAGGCTGGTCAATGCTGCCGGAAATAATCTGGCAGCATTTTCCCTGCACTGGCGCGTATGGGGGTCCGCCGGCGTTGTCTGGCACCTGTACGCCCGTCTTCTGCTACTGATGCTACGCTCTGACTGTGATACCAAGCTAGAAATACTAGGCAGCAGGTTGGGGCAGCAGCATTGTTGATGCAGCGTGTGGGCTTCCATGCTCCTTGCTTAGTTTGCTGCCCCCTCAGTCCGCTGCTCTAGAGTCTAAGTCTGGATGCTCTGGGTTTGTTACTCAGAAATGTGCGCGCCAGTGTTAGCGCCAGAAAGCAGCTGAAAACTAGAATTAACTGATTAGGAGTGAAGAATGAACAACAATGGGAGACCCTTCCAAGTTTTAGCTCCCCTCCCTCAGCTTTGTAGTGCTTGCTACTCAGCTAACATGCCAATCAGAAAAGAGTCCTAGACCTATTTTCTGGCAAGCAGGGTTTTCGCGGTGAGCCCTGCCAGACGCCCGACAGCCCAAAACCCGGACGTCGTCCGTTTTGCCTGAAAATTGGACCATACCATAATACCAACACTGCAAACGCAGTTGTGCGGTCAGAAACAGCTAGAAAAATGGTAGCAAAGAGTTATGGCTGCCCGAACCCAGGCAGTGCCTACAATGGTCCATTGTGCCAAACACTGCCACGCAACATGAAACATGGACCCTAGGCAGAGCATGACGCTGCAGACGCAATAGCATAATCAGATCCAGCGTTGCACGCATGCAGACAGCCTCTGCGGTGGCAGTGACCACCGGTGGCTCGACCGCCAAGGAGGCCTGCCGATGGAGCTGAGCATGTTGACACGGGGAGGTGGCTCCAGCAAACTGCGTGTAGGCATCAGTGTGCATCGGCTCCATCGGACGACACTCCAGCAGCGTCAAGTCCCGCCGTCTGTCATCTTCACTCCGATGTACACAAGCCGGGAGGACACAACAGAGCACAATGAGAGATGCGGAGAAACCAACAAGAGTTAGATTGAAGAATGGGGGAGAGGAAGTGAAATCCCCTCCACCCTGGGTCAGCAGGCATAAGTGCAAATTGCCAACAGCTGGTTCATGAAAAAGTCCAGAAAAATATCTGCCAACTACCAGATAGCAACTGAACAGATTACGGCAACAGTATGGATAGCCAAATGAAAAACCAAAAGAAGCAACGGAACCAGAAAAACAAACTCTACAGATCTACAAATAAAGAGCAGAATGGCTGTAAATGAGAAAGTGGCCCTCTCGAATTTGCAACCATAGTATTTGTGTGCACATAAGGATGTGTGAGATATAGCTGAGACTATCAAAGTAGCCATAGACCACTATAGTCTACCTACACGTGAGTGGCGTCAAGTTCAGAAGTCACCAAGGCAGACATAGCAAAAATGAGAGAGAGAGAGAGAGAGAGAGAGAGAGATACCCTACTGCTCTTGGATTTTAATATTAACT